>CM021105.1:647580968-647782779 GCA_007115665.2 Sequoiadendron giganteum
AAACACCCAAACCTCAATTCTCAACCCTCAACCCTTAGTCCCTCAATCCTCAACCCTCAAACCCTAAACCCTCAACCCCAATACCCTCTACCCTATACATGTGAATTTTAACCCCAATCCTTCAACCATATGTACCCCCAACCCTAATTCTGCAACCCTATTCTATCAACCTAATACCCTAATCCCTCAACCCTACAGGTCCTAAACCCTGATATATATATATCCCTCCCTCCTCTTCTCTCCTTCTCTCTATCCATCTATCCCTCCTTCTCTACCCCAATCCCTCAACCCTAAACCCTAAACCCTTAAACACTCAACCCTAACCCTTGACCCTCAACCCTTAAACCCTCTACCCTCTACCCTCCACCCAATACCCTCTACCCTAAACCCCAAGCCCTCAACAATAATCCCTCAACCCTTACACACTTAAATCAAAGAAAACTCGCTATCCTAATCCCTAAACCCCCAAACCTTAAACCTTAATCCCTCCACCCTTATACCCTCCACCCTATACATTGGACCCTCAACCCTAATCCCTCGACCTTGTACCCTATAGCCTCAATCCTCTACCCTCAACCATCGACCGTCAACCCTCAACCCTCGATCCTAATCCCCCAACCCTATACACTCAATCCTCTACCCTATAAACCCTCCCAAAACCTCTCCCTATCTTAGGTCTCTCACTCACACTCCCTCTCTCTCCCACTTCATCACTCTCACACTCCCTCTCACCCCCCTCACACTCTCAAGTCTCTCCCTTTAGCAGCCTACCTAAATAACTCTCTTTCTCTCAATCTCTCTCCCTCCCCCCTCTCTCTCTACTTCTCTCTCAATTCTCTCTCTCCCACCCACCCTCTCTCTCTCACTCCCTTTATCCCTCCCACCCTACCTAGCTAAGTCCCTCTCACTCTAGCCCTTTCTCTCCCACTCCCTCTCTCTTAAACTCTCACTTTATCCCTTTATCCATCTCACCTCTCCTCACACTCTCAATTCTCTCCCTTTGGTACCCTACCTACATAACTCTCTCTTTCTCTCAGTATCTCTCTCTCCCACCTCTCTCTCTCCCATCCCTCCTCTCTCTTTCCCACTCCATTTATCCCTCTCGCTCCAACCCCTTCTCTGCCACTCCCTCTCTCTTAAACTCTCACTTTTAACCCCTCTCCCTCTCTCCAGACTCACTCACTCTCTCTCTCTTTCTCCCTGCCCCCCTCCTCCTCCCTCTCCCTCTCCAACCCTACCTAGAAATCTTTAGATCTCTCACTCTCTCTCTCTCTAAAAATTATCCCTCCCTCTAAAGACATACATAAATACATACATACACGCATAATACATATATACATACAATCTTACATACATACAATATACATGCATTGATACATACAAACTTACATACATACATACATACATGACATACACACATACATGGGAATACAAATATATAAACATACATTCAATATGAATTTAACATAAATCAATACATAATGCAAGTGTGTTATATCATGCTCATGTTATGTCTTGCTAGACATGCTTCCCCGAAACAAAAAAACCATGTCAAAACTGACTTATAACACGAGTGAGTTATCAAACACTTGCATTATATCTTGCTTTGGGAATCCACAAGCCTTGGGATTGGTATTTTCCTTGGAATACCAACCCAAAGGCTTTGAGGGTTACAATTTCTTCAATATTTCACATAATCAGGTCGGTGCTCACCGTCAGGATTGGACATGGTTCAATATCAAACAAATCCAACATCTGGGTAATGTTAGGTTCTCTCTTAGCTATCCAACTACATAATTTTTTTCACTTTCTAACAATGTTAAGCCATTCATCCATAATTTATTTTGTTTGTATGTCTCTTTTTTGGAAAAAAATAGTGTCTGGTTTTTTTGTTGTTATAAATTAACCGTTCATCGAATTTTCAAATAAATTAAATTTTTAGAAAATAGACTCCATTCTACAATTTTTTTTAAAAACAAATTAAAAATTCAATTAGTTTCCAAAATTTGTAGGGGTAGCACAACCAAAATTCTATATTTCAGGAAGTGTCCACTTCAAAAATTAGTAAAAAATAAAATATTCATTAAAAAATTATTAGAAAAATTGTATATCAACTACATACTATTAGCTAACTTCTGACTGTAGTGATTTTAAAAATACTAAAAAAAAGTTCATTGTACGAGGGTCATACAAGAGTTTCTATGTTATGTTTTTCTAAAAAAAATAACACCAATTTGTGTACGTCCCTCATTTGAACCCCTTAATCTCAACCATTTTTAAAATAAATTAGCAGTTTAGAAAGTAGACTCAGAGCACTTGAATCCTTCTTTTTGTTTCATCTCAAAAATTTGAGTGTAAGTATCTTCAATTTTATGTCCAAGGTCAGTATTTCCTGATTTCAGAAAAAAAGTGACCACTTAAGCCCCCTTTTTGGGAACCATATTGGTGCACTTACCCATTCCAAGGTTCATTCAAAGGTTTTATTTAGGTGGAAGAAATTTAGAAGATCTCTTGAAGAGAAAATTTGAAGAACTTGTCAAAGTTGCAAAAGTTGTCATCTCACGAAAACTCAATTACAAAATTTATTTCTGACACTTTGAACCTAAAACCTGGACAAATTGGGAGATTCAAATCTATTGTAGAGACTTCCAAAATCTACAGAGAAACCCTAAACTAGGACACATTCACCCCTGGGAAAATGAGTCTAAAGTCAGCTTTAGAAAAGTACATTTGGTGACTAGTACACATCATCTTTCCTCTCTTTGATTTGTAATTTGATTTTTGTTTCCATCACTATTAAGCTTAATCTATTAGATGCACTTTGTAGATTGCATTGTGGAGTTATTTTCCTATTTTTAATCTTTCTCCCCAAATTTTTGTTTAATTAGGCCCCCCATCCTTGCAAAAAACGAAATCAATAGATTCACACTTTGACTTGATTCACCTCAAGGTTGTTAGTCATTCATTGCGTGGATCTCATTTCCTAATGGAATAAAGGAGAATAGGTCCATTTTAAGAACACACAAACCCCAACCTTATTTATCTTATGTTTCATTTTTGTGAACTTGAGTTTGATCATTGCATTTTTTTGATTTTAGAATCCATTTTCACCCTATATTTAGATCTCGCATTCATTTTCATTCATTGCATTGAATTGAGTCTCATTTAGGGTTTCTTAACTTGCATTATTTTTCATCTCATTTAGGGTTTTAGGATTGCATTTTTGCATCTCTTAAAATCTGAATAATAAAAAAAAATTAGTCATTTTCCAAATCATTTATATAGCATTGCATCATAATTCACTTATTTTTGAAAATTTAATCAAAATTGTACGTCAAATTAGGTCTCCTAGTTTTTCATTTTTTCATATTTTGCATTTGCATTCAACCTTCATTTCACATAAAATTCAAATTGTAACTCACCGTTTTAGATCATAATCTAGAAACCACTAGAATCAACTCAAAAAACTATAATTTCATTTTGAATCCTCACCTAGGACCCATTCACCCTTGGTTGAATAAGTCCCTGATCAGGGTCATTTCCTAATTTTTTGGGCATTAAAACATCTGTTTCTGCATTCTACTTTGCTATTTTTAGTTTTTTGTTTCAGTTTACAAATTTTCTGTTAAGTGAAATTGATTATATTTAGCTTCATTTGACAAATTTAGTGCATTGTGTGATTTCAAAATTGCATTTAAAAATAATTATTTTCAGGTGTTTACATAGAATAATAATAAAATTATCTTGTCTCAAATCTGAAAATTGCATTACATTCTAGGTCATTGCATTGCATTTCACTTTCTTTCCATTTTGGGTTTACATTAAGTTTGTGAAACTTGTATGACCTTTACAACTTGGTGTCCTATTAGCAATACTATTGTGATACATAGTTTGAGACTCATGTCATCCTATGATACACCATTTATCATGGATCTTGGGTTCTCCAACTCTTTCACTAATAGTGTTGATAATGAACCCTATATGGATCATAGTCTTCATACCTCATTTCCAATGAATTCCCTACCTACAAAAAATGTGCATGATGTTTCTAACATCCTACAAGAGAACATAAGAATGATAGATGAAGAAATAGATAAATTTATAAACTTTGTGACTACTGAAAAAATTGCTAGTAGTTCCAATCTTGCCTTAGATAATGTAAGGAAAATGCTTGAACACGAACATGGAATAGAGATAATGTGAATTATAGCTCATATTGTTGATACAAATGTCTCTACATTGACTATTTGTGCTCAAGATTTGGGGTATACTCAAAGCTAAGGTGGGAATTCAATTATTCCTTCCACAACCCTTCCCTCTATTCCTACATACACTAGTACTCATGTTATGACAACCATTCAACCTACTAGCTATGTCAAGAGTTCCTTAGGTATTTCCACTAGGAATCCTTCTAGATTTGTGAATTCAAATCTCATATATCCTCAACCACCCCCCCCTCTCAAATTTAAAAATCACTTTCCCTCCGTATATATACACCACTCCACCTTATTCACCCCCATCTCATAATACCAACAATGATCTCATCTTTAACACACTTTTACAAAACATGTCATCCCTCCAACAAAAATATGTCACCCTAAATAAATAAAAATAATGACCAACCTTCATAATATATCAAAACCAATCCATTATCCTTGGATATATTGAGAACACAAATGCCTTAAGGTATAGAGGTTCCTAGTTTTAAAAAATATGGTGGGAAAGATCTTGTTAGCCGTGTTTTTGCTTACACAACCTTATGTAGTGACTTCATTTTTGAAGATAAGATCTTGGCTAAACTCTTCCCTCGATCCTTTAAAGATTTTTCTTTACAATGGTTTTGTGTAATGCCCCCTTTTCTAAAAATAGCAATTACTATTTTTATTAAACCTGGTTTTCAAAATTGCCAATCAGGAATTGTGAATAAACTGGGTAATTTAGAGTTTCATGAAAAAATTATTAAATCAATTTTGGGGGATATATTAATATTTATTTTTAATTTATCTTGGAGCATGTTTTGGTTTAAAAAAGGACATCTAATTGCTTTTGAAAATAGTTGTCATAAAAGAATTTGTTTTTGGGAAATGACTAATTTATTGGAGGCCAATTTGGAAAAGGAGTAACAAAATCATGAGAGGAAATATTCCTTCCATTTTCGCATGTATTTTGGGCATCCAAGAAGCTTCATGAAGAAGGAAACTCATATAAAATATAATTTATTATGGATCTATTCTATGCATTTTTTCTTCATAGTTTTTTGTATTCTTTAGAGGTTGGAAAACTAAAGAAAATTGGATCTCCAAGGCTGATAAACCAAGGAGATTAAGACTCAAGGGCAATGGTTTCTATGGGTCTCTAAGGTAAATTTCATACAGAAGTTGCAACAGTGTTTAATCTCACAATTTTTATGTTTTTTTTGTCAAGAAGATTATGGGAGTTTGAGTAGTTTGGTGTGCACAGTGTGGAATCATGATTTATATTTTGTTTTCTGTTGTTAACAACATGTATTTACTATAATAATATTCTTTGAGGCATTATATTTCATTAATATTTATGGGTTAAGAATTATTGTGGATTTTTGTGAAGTTATTGAAAGTTTCTTGTAATTTTGGGTGTGTAAAAACTTGATTTTTGGAGTTATTTTGAATAGAATTTGGAGCAGATGTGTGTGGATGTTACTATTATTCTACTTGGTTTACAACAATTTTTAGAGCTATTTCTTATGTTTTGATGAGCATTTTGACATTACTCGATCTCACTGTTTCTTCATAACTATTGAACTTTGAATTGGATTGTGAAGAGTATTTCAAAAATATGATTTTATTAAAATTTGGGAAAAGGTTATTATATTAAATCATTTATGTGTTTAAATCTGAAATATAATTTCTAGCAAGGGACATTACAGTGGTATTGGAGTTGTGATCTTGCCAGCCTAAGGGTTTTGAAGATGCAACCAACTAAATCTAATTCATTTCCTGAAGGTGGATTGATGCAGAGTGGGATGTCTAACCATTGAAAATTACAATCATGTGGGTATCAATCAATCTCCAAAGAAAAACCCAAAGATCTCTTCAAAATTCATCATTCAAGCATGCTTTCCCTAGTAGTATTCCAAACCCGGTTCTAGGCACTTTTCTCAATATCTCCCCAAAACACCTGCCAAAAATATTGTTGATTAAGATACCCTTTTCCAAGTTGATTAACATATGTGAAAATAAATACCCACGCTTTTGGAACAATCCCCTGAAACTAGACCCTCAATGTTGTCCTATGCCATGAATTAGGCCAGGCTTACAAAGCAACATACCTTGAAACTTAACACCGACACTTGAAACCCTAGGGCAAAATTTCTATGCCTTCAACCTTCTAAATTCACAATTTATTCCTATAGTTGACCCTTCCAGCCTATCAAACTCTAAAACCCTTAATTTCTTGCCAAACTAAGAGGGTTTATTCAAAGTCCCACTTTCACAACCTCCCAGACCATGCCACTGATTCAAACACTTGTATTTTGACCCCAATATGCTTAAAAGTTGAAGAAATACCCCCACTCTTATTGATTTTGAAAAACCCTAGACCCAAGTCACCATTTCTTGCACTTTCCTTAACAATTGTTGGAATGTGAATTTTACTGATAAAAATTGGCACAAGATTCTCTCATCCCTTTGGCATGATACTGTAGAGCCCAAAAAGGCCTATTTTAGGTGGCTACTTCTTTTACAGAAGCTTCTATTTAAAATAAACCATTTTGATGTGGATATGTGTAATATTTGCAGTACTCCAAAATCGACAATGCATATCTTTTTTGACTGTTTTTATGCCAAAGAGGTTTGGAATATCTTTTGTAGTGAGTTAAAAATTTGGAATTCTAATAGAAGTCTGAAATGGTATAAAATCTTGTTCACCAATAACAAACTTAAAAATAAATGCTTATCTTTTGGAATTGTCTCTCTACTAAATTTCTTTGACATATTTGGAGGGTAAGGAATGAGGAGAAATTTCAAGATAGGAGAAGGGGGCTTACTGAGTCTAATAAGAGACTCACCTTGTTATCTATTTCCATGCAAGTTACTAAATCTATGGAGATTTTTATGGCCAAATTTAGGAGGTCACTCACAGATGGGGTCGTGAGGGTGAACAAAATTGAGGTCAAGTCTGGCCACACCTGGCACCACCAATAGGGAGAATCATAGACCTTCCTCAGGGAACTAAGAGAGTTTCAAAGAGTATTCAACGATGTTGCTGCAAACAAAAACCAAGTTGAGAATCTAAATATTCCTAAAATGAATAGCTTCAAACAACTTCAGTCTAGTTGAAGGTCTTCATGCCTAGTTTTCCTAGTGCGGATTCTTAAAACTTTGAAGGAGTTTTCAAAGGCATTCAAAAATGTTGTCCTAAGCACAATGGGATATTGTAGACACATAAAAATGACCTAGACCCATAGGCTCTTCTTCTAACCCTAATTAGGACATTTTAATTATGTCCCTAACTCACTTCCAATTATTAATTAGATAATTCTTAATTATTTAATTAATTCATGTCCCTTTCTATTCTTCTTGATTATTAAATAAATAATTTTTATTTATTTATCTAATGCGTCACTAATTGTCTAAAGTCCTCTTATAATTAAATAAATTTCTTAATTTATTTATTTAATTATGTCACTAATCAAGTCCTCTTCTTTCTAAAATTAAATAAATTCTTATTTATTTAATCCACCTTCCACTATAATTAAATAATTATATTTAATTATCTAATTATTCATTAGCCTCTTCTCTCCTAAATTAAATAAATTTTATTTATTTAATTTGGTCCACTTTCCTAAACTTTGAATTAAATTATTATATTTAATTTAAAAGGTTCTATTTGTCACATTCCTCTAAATTAAATAATATCTTTATTATTTAATTCTCACCTAAATTAAATAACCTTTATTATTTAATTTCTTCTAAATCTTATTTATTTAAAATAAGTCCCAACACCTAAATTAAATAATTTTATTATTTAATTTCTCCTCTTTTATTGTGCTCATTTTAAATAAATATTATTTATTTAAAATAAGTCCCATTTAAATTCCCTTCTTTAGTAAATAATTTAATTTAAATTATTTACTATCACATGACCCCACCCTTTTGAATTAAAATAGTTTTTTAATTCTAAAAGTCAACATCTCCTCTTAAATCAAATAATTTTAAATTATTATTTGATTCCCCAATGACTCCGTTTTCCGTGCCCAAAATCTTTTGTCACATGTTTTGTCAGCCATTGGTTTGATTTTCTAAAAATCAATCTTGACCCTTTATTTCGAATCTGACCTAATGTTTCCCTAACCCTAATTGTGGGTTGCTATATGGAATCTCATCCATTGATTCTAGGGCACTAGCTAACTTTCAATCTTGGCCATTCACACAAAATTGCATCTTCTATAAAAGAGCAATTTTGGTCACATCTTGCATCTCTTATCTCTTGCATTATTGACTTGCATTTTTCATATTTTAGCATTATTATTCTCCTTTGTCATAACATATTTTTAGATTTCATTTGACATAGCTTAGACATTTTAGATGCTTACTAGTTGCAGTAGGGCATAATATTGCATATAGTTGTTCAAATCCTTCAATATTTGCTTAGGGCTTGTCATTTCCATGGCTTGCTCATCATAAATTTGAGGGAAAAAAACATATTTCAGCAAGTTAAGAAGGTGTAATGGAGATCAATCATGGAGATGAAGACAATCTGGTGAGATTCTTTCATCTATTCCTTTGCACTCCATTACCTACTTTGGGTTTTATGTTCTGCATATTACATTGCTAACCTAGGAAAATTCCCATTGTTACAGATATTTGTTTGTATGGTAGTCCAAATAATTTATATTTGTATGTGGTCCATCTACAGTATCATAGGTTGTATATTCACACCGGAAACTATTTAATTATGTTTATCTTGTTCATAATGTCTTGACAACATGATGAATGTAATATGAAATTGCTATGTTGAAACCTACTTAGGCAAGACCCTGTAAACTCTGATATTCTATTAATAAAACCAAAAAACATCCCACTTGCACAACCTCCCACACCATGCCACCAGTTAAAACACTTGTATTTTGACCCCGATATGCTTAAAAGTTGAAGAAATACCCCCACTCTTATTGATTTTGACAAAACCTAGACCCAAGTCACCATTTCTTGCACTTTCCTTAACAAAAATCAACCAAGACAACAGGCTTATCTCTGTCATTCTTTCTCCACAAATCTAATCGTGCAACCTCCTTCCTATTTAGACTCCCTGGGGCCCATTATACTTTTTAGAATTGATATATTTAGTGTAAGGGCCCTTAAAACATGATTTTGGCTACAAAACCCTCAAACAAGGTGTTCTCAACTTGACATAGGAAAAGTGAGATTTCTAACACAAAACACTACTAGATTCCTTCAAACTTGAAGTAAAAGAGTTCTAACAAATTTCACCATAGATTATGTATGATTACATTACAAGATCAAACTGTATGGATTCGTACAGGGCTGCAAAACATCAAGAAACTCAGAAAAATGAATGAAAACTCAAAAATTTCATATTGCCAATTATTGAAAACTTCAAGCCAACATTACAATCATTGTCCTCATGAATTTTTAAAGGTTTTTTCATCTCCAACCAATGACCAAATACCTTGCAACTAATTTTCAAAATTCTAATGACTATTGAGAGAAAATTACATTGTTTTTACAATTTTGCATTATTGCAAGTTTATTACTAATAAGTATTGCATATTTGCAATATTGGCACCCCTAACTCCCCTAGACTCCTACAACATTAAATATGGTAAATCTAGACCTTATTAAACTCTTAACATGAACCACACTTGAAAAAAAAAGAAAAAAACCTTCACCATGACAACTCTATCAAATTTGATAATGACTAGCAATTTTAACATTTTCGCATATTTTGCAACTTCCTCATTGCCTATTGATAATAAGACCTTCAAATTTTCCCCTTAGACCTTCAAGACTCACTTGGCTTCCATTATAAAGTGTAGGTACCCCATCACCATACACCCCCCCATAGGAAAACTCTTGCCCCAAGAGTCGAAGCTTGCTCTTGGCCTCACTAATGCTGCTCCATGCATCTCCATACCTGCTACTTTCTTTCCTCTTATAACTAGATCAATATGTGATGTTATTCTTGTCCTTATACTTGCAAAAAAACAAGGGTTAGCAACACATTTTTATATCTTCCTATTTTCTTCATCTCCACACTTGTATCCATCCATCGCTGCTTGTATACCCTATCCTCTCATTATTGTCATCAAACTTTTGTTCCTTTGCGCGCACTGTATTTTCCTCATTGTGATCAGACCTTCATTCTTTGTGTCCTCTATCTTTCCAATCTTGTGACTCACTATCCTCTTATTTACCATTTCATTACCCTCACCAAGCTCTTTCCTAACACCTTTTGAATGTTCTCTTACTTGATTCAACTCCATCGGGTACTTGACTATCCCTACTAGCACACTATCACTATCTTTTTTCTTTTCCAATGGCTCTTCCCTCTCACTCTACCCTTTACCAGTCTAATTCACCTTTCCATTCCTTTTCTTCTACCATACAAAGGGATGCTTCTCTCTATCTTCTTGCAAACCACACCTATCCTTCTTACCCACTGTCATAGCATTACTCATTTTCTCTTCACCTATTATTTCATCATCATTAACATGTTCCATACCTATAAACAAACTATTCTTGCTATCCTCAAGCCTTAAAGGCTTCCTCTTACCAAAAATTACTACCTTGGACTTACCTTTATCCTTCTCTTTTACCTGCAAAGAAGTTAGTTTAAAACTCTTATCATGTTTCTTGATGGTGTAGGTGTTCTCCCTACCATCATACATAGACCTCCTATCAAATTTCCACAGCCTCCCCAATAGAAAATGACAACAATCCATAAGAAATATGTCACGCAAGATCCTATCTTTGTACTCTCCAATCTGGAAATCAACATATGCTTTCTCATTCACCACTAAAGTTTGACTATCACTCACCCAAGAAACTCTATAGGGTGCTATATGAGGTATCTTTTCCGAGCTTAACCTATCTACCATCTCCCTAGAGACCATATTATCTTGAGAACCATAATCAATGAAAACTTGGCACACTTTACCTTTGCATTTGCATGAAATTCTAAAGAGACTCCTTCTTTGGCTCATATCTTCCTCTTTAGGTGCTTGCAACAATGTTCTTCTTACCATAAGTGATTCTCCCTCTTCTGGATTAGCAGATTTACGTGAACTCTCACATTCTTCTTCTTGGACCAGTTGTGTTCTTCTATCACTCCTCCTATCACCACTTGATGTTGAAGCTTGGATTTCAGGACACTTCAAAAATGGGTGTCCAAATTCTTGAAAATTGTAGC
Source organism: Sequoiadendron giganteum (assembly GCA_007115665.2). NCBI lineage: Eukaryota > Viridiplantae > Streptophyta > Pinopsida > Cupressales > Cupressaceae > Sequoiadendron > Sequoiadendron giganteum. The sequence continues at coordinate 647,592,378 of CM021105.1, forward strand.
ATCTCCCTAAAAAGGTGTTTGCATTTCTTCCTCCAAATCTACCTCTTGTACCTCTCCATCCACCTCTAAAATCAGATTTCTCTTGTTCCTTCTTCACATCTCCTTGAATCTCATTGTTTTTCTTTGAACTAGGGAAGGATCCTCTACCTCTAGAAGTGTTACATCTTCCTCTTGTTTCCTTCTCTTGTCTCCTCTTTAGTTTTTCTTCTACTCTCATTTCCATTTGAAAGCATTGTTCAACTGATTTTGATGCCAACAAACTAATTTCATCCTGAATGTTATATCTTAGACCATTCAAGTACCTAGCAACCATTTATTCCTCATCTTCTTCATGTTTAGTTCTTATGCTTAGCCTATGGAAATCTTCAGTATAAGATTGCACATCTAGTTCCTTTTGTCTAAGATTTTGTAACTTCTTAAGTGAACATTATAATCATAAGGAAGAAATTTACTTTTGATTTTTGTTTTCATCTTCTCCCAAGAAGTGATCTTACTTTTCCATTTCCTTTTCCTTTCATCTTGAAAAACATTCCACCATACCAAAGCATGCCTTTTCAGTTTTGTTGTAGCCTTCTTCACCTTATGCCCTTCATCAATCTCTTCACTGTCAAAATAGTTCTCCATGGCTCCAATCCAATCTAGGAGCTCTTCACTATCAAGTTTACCTCCATACAAAATAACATCCATTTTACCATGTCCATCCCTCTTCATGGCCTTCAAAAGCTTCATCGTTCTCACATCTTTTGGATCCATCTCCTCTTCTTCACTAGAGGTCTCCTCCTCTTCAAACTCACTTTCTTCCAAAAGAGTCCTACCTTTAGATTTTATCCCAACGATATCCTTCCTTAGGGCTTCTATTTCTTCATCATGATTTTCAATATTCCTTGTAGCAACATTCCCCTTAGCAGGCATTTTGATTCCTCCAAATTACCTAACCATTCATAATTACAATCAAGTGGATATAAATCAATCTCCAAAGAAAAACCCAAAGATCTCTTCAAAAGTCACCATTCAAGCACGCTTTCCCTAGCAGTATTCCAAACCTGGTTCTAGGAACTTTTCTCAATATCTACCAAAAACACCTATCAAAAAAATTCTTGATTAAGATACCCTTTTCAGATTTGATTAACATATGTGAAAATCAATCCCCTGAAACTAGACCCTCAATGCTGACCTAGGCCACAAATTAGTTCAGACTTACAAAGCAACATACCTTGAAACTTAACAAAGACACATGAAACCTTGGGGCATAATTTCCATGCCTTCAACCTTCTAAATTCACAATTTATTCCTAGGGTTGACCCTTCTAACATATCAAACTCTAAAACCCTTAATTCCTAGCCAAACCAAGAGGGTTTATTCAAAGTCTCACTTGCACAACCTCCCATACCATGCCACCAATTCAAACACTTGTATTTTGACCCCAATATGCTTAAAATTTGAAGAAATACCCCCACTCTTATTAATTTTGACAAACCCTAGACCCAAGTCACCATTTCTTGCACTTTCCTTAACAAAAATCAATTAGGACAACAAGCTTGTGTCTCTCATTCTTTCTCCACAACTCTAATCATGAAACCCACTTCCTATTCAAACTCTTTGGGGCCCATTACAATTGTTACCATTGATACAGTTGGTGTAAAGGCCCTTAAAACATGATTTTGGCTACCAAACCCTCAAACAGGGTGTTCTTGGCCTGTCATAGGAAAAGTGAGATTTATAACACAAAAAACTACTAGATTCCTTCGAAATTGAAGAAAAAGAGTTCTAACACATCTCACCATAGAGTATGCATGATTAAACTACAAGATCAAATTGTACAGATTCATACAGGGCTGCAAAACATCAAGAAACTCGGAAAAATGAATGAAAACTCAAAAAATTCTTATTACCAAGTCTTCAAAACTTCAAGCCAACATTACAATCAGTGCCCTCATGTATTTTTAAAGTTTTTTCATCTCCAACCAATGGAAAACTGCCTTGCAACTAATTTTCAAACTTCTAATGACCATTGAGAGAAAATTACATTGTTTTTACAATTTTGCATTATTGAAAGTTTATTATTAAGTATTGCATATTTGCAATATTGGTACACTTGACTTTCCTAGACTCCTACAACATTAAATATGGTCTATCTAGACCTTATTCAACTCTTAACATGACCCACACTTGAAAAACAAAAGAAACCTTCACCATGACAACTTTGTCAAATTTGACAATGACTAGCAATTTTAACATTTTTGTATCATTTGCAACTTCCTCGTTGCTTATTGATTAAAAGACATTCAAATTGACCCCTTGGACCTTGAAAAATCACTTGGATTCCATTACAAGATGTAGGTTTCCCTACTGTTGAGCTTCTCTTTTTCTATTTGTCCTTGATGACAATATTGTGTTTCAATTTGGCATCTTTGTGGTTGATTATTCAGTAGCATTGTTTCTATTCTATCATTGGCATATTTAATTCAGCATTATGATGTTGGTTTTTATGGTATGGATCTCTTGAATAAATGTGCAGATCATAAGGAATATTTTTTATAGGATAATGTTTCCATGTTCAGGTGGTATAATTTTGGTTTGAAATTTTGTGCTACAGTGATCTACAGGGTTAGATGTTATTGGCTTGTTCGGATTTCTAACATCATGGCATTGATAAATTTTTCTGAACAACATCGAAGTTGTGCTTCTCTATTCAAACTCTTTCAGGTAATGCTTTCCGTTATCTTGGTTCCTGGAATTATCAAATGTAGTTAGTTTTTAGTTTTAAGAAAACCCTATCGGTTTTCCTTAAACAATTGATAATGGTATGGGCATATGGTATATTGAATTTAGCATGGGTATATGGTACATTTAAATTGGCATGGAACTAGCCTTTATTACATTTCATAAGGCATTGGTTATATCAGACATTATGTCAAGGCAATCGGATTTGAATAAAGGTCTTATAAGGTATCGAGTCTAATGTTTGATAATTCATCAGGCCTCAAGGCCGACAACAGGTATAAGGTTTCGACTATTTAAAAGCCACTATGAAAGTGACATTGTTTTTTATTTCTCGATAGCAATGATGGCTAAGGTATTCGAAATTTGTTTTGATTGGTCATGGAAAATTTCTTATGACATAATTGTGTCGGTATTCTTACTTGATTAATCATTGAACTTTGATAATGATTATCAACGGTTTGTATGCATTCAATGGTAATGTGTTTGTCTGCATGCCTTGCACTGGTTTGGCCATGGATTTTAGAATGCATTATGTGGTTTCTACTTATGACTTTAGTCCTTTCGGACTTCAAACTTTATCAACACTAGGAAATTCCTCTGTTGTTTTTGACTTGGAAAGTTTAGGGCAATCATATTGTTTCACATGTTCGAGGGTTTCGAATCCTATCTTGGCCGCCACCATAGAGATCTACTCACAACCATTACATAATGTTTGTTGGGTTTCTACAACTCTTGGATAGTGAATGGGGTATTTGAAAGATACTTGCCTTGGTCGATGGTTGTGTTAGCTTCTTTTCTTTGGGTGAAGGCTCAAAATTGGAATGAGTCTTGGTCGTTTTTCTCTCTGTCGGTCTGGTAAATATCTTCATGATAGTCTCTCCATCATTCTCTTCAGGTATTCACCATATCAACTATCTTTTGAAGAACCGGTTTTTCTATTAGCTCATATAATAGAAGACAAGTGTTTACTTCTATCTGGAAAATGATAAAATGGGTTTATTTTGTCATGGTCAGAAATAATGCATGACAGTTACTATAATCTAAAATGCATACACATATTTTATCATGTCTTTTATGCTCCTACTTTAAGGGATGGTGTTTTCGATTTGTGGGTATCCAAATCATTTAAGTCTTTCACTTGATTCGGTGATATGGTGTTTTTCAGTGCTCATAAATGTTGTTTCGGTTACATTGTTGCTACAACAATTTTTGAGGGTATTGTTCATGGAATAATTTTTTTTAATGTTGCTTCGGTTAGCATTGCTTGTGCAGGATCCTTGTGTGGACAGTGTTCATTCTTCTTTGTAAAATGCACTTTCCTTGACCATTCTATCAGAAACAAACCTCCATGATGAACATTTCTCAAAATCACTGAAATTCCTGGCAACAAGTTCGATAGAAGTTGGGTATATAAAATTTACCTCTGCTATTTTTGAAAAATGAAACAATTACAGTGTTGCAATTTTTATGAGATGTAATGATGATATATTTGTAAAAATTAAAAATAGAGAGAGATTGGATTTTTGAAAGATTCTTGAAAAATAGAGAAAAAGAGGTAATTGGTTTAAGAACTATGAAAAAATGATTGTAAAGTATAGTGAGAACATCACATCTATTGTAATTTGAAAAAAAAATGTTGAGTTTTGAGATTGATAATCTAAAAAATGAGTTCAATATCAAGTTGCCTTAAGTCTTGACAATGGCTGGAATTCTTAAGGGGTCATTCTTGAACCTTGAGGATTTTAGGCATTGTCTGTCAAGAGGCACTTGAGAGAAACAAGAGAAATAGAGAGATCCTCTGTATCATTGTATGTCTTACTGAAAATAGAAAAAGGGGTTGGTGCTCCTTGAGTTGGTGCTCAAAAATCAGCCTATGAGGCATTGTCAAAAGTGATTATTAAAATAAAAGCCTAGAAAGGCAGTAGTTTAGGAGTGGTTTTTCTACCCTAGGAGGGTTTTCCCCTCGACATATCTTGTGTCATTTTTCTTATTTGTGGTTCATTTGATTCATTGCATGAAGGATTTAATATTCTATGTTTCACTATCATAATTGTCATTTTAGTTATATGTGATTGTATTCGATACATGAATGAGTTTATCATTGATAAATGAGAGCACAAATCTGTTTTATTTCAGTTTTCATTAAATTTATCAAAATAGTTAATGACATTGATTCACCCCCCCCCACCCCTCTCAGTGTATATTTCACTCCAACAATTGGTATCAGAGCCTAGGGTCCTCTGATAGGTCTTTCCATCCTAGGATTAATTATGGCCTTGGAGTTTGTTCTTTTCAAGCTCATGAATGCACATCCATGACTAGAGCTCCATTATTTGATGGAACTAATTATGTATTATAGAAAATATTAATGGAGACTTATTTAACTTCTATTGACCTCAATGTGTGGAGCATAGTGTTAACTGAGTACACTATACCAACTAGTTTTCCCACAACTTCTGATGAAAATAAAAGATATGAAACTAATGCAAGAGAAAAACATGCTCTCCTATGTGCATTGACTAAAGATGTCTTTATCAAAGTCATGCACTGCAACTCTGCTAGGGATATCTGGGTTAAACTTGAAAATATCTATAAAGGAAATGAAAAAGTAAAATAGTCAAAAGTCGTCACTCTAAAACACCAGTTTGAAGAAATAAAAATCAGGGACAATGAAAAAGTAGTTGATTACTTTTTGAGAGTTGATGAAATTGTCAATGCTATGAAGGGTCTAGGAGAAGAAGTTAAGGAATTCGATGTTGTTACTAAGGTCATAAAAACCTTACCAACTAAATTTGAAGCTAAGGTCTCTACTCTAGAAGAGAAGAAACACTTTGACCAGCTTACCCTAGAAAACCTACAAGGCACTCTGACTGCCTATGAAATGAGAATCAGTAAAAATAATTCCTCTGCAAAGAAACTAACTTTAATACTGAAAGGAAAGAAAAAGATGAGCCTACTAAATCAGAATTTTCTAATTCCAAAGAATCCCACTTTGTTAGGAAGCTCAAAAAGGGGTCTGGAAAGTATAAGGGAAAACTTCCCTTCAAATGCTTTAATTGTGGTAAAATAGGCCACTTTTCTACAAAGTGCCCTTATGGTGATCCGAATAGTGACAACGAGAAATCTAAAAAATTTCCTAAGAAAAAGGCCTATAGACCTAAACAAAAATTCAACTTCAAAAAGAAGAAGAGTTTGTTCAACAAAAATGAAACATACACTGAATCTGAAGATTATTTAGATGAAGAAGATGAAAACTTATTCATGGCTGAAATTATTCAACATGAAGATACTAACAACAATGATGCTAAAGATGGTGAAGTGGATCTTGAAGGTGAACTTAAATGTGCATTAAAAGAGCTAAGAAAACTTTAAAAACAAATGTGTGCTCAAGAATTTTTTTTTGCTAAAGATCTTGCACAAGAGCAACTCACAAATCAAGAGATAGTCTCCTTGAAGACTCAACTCGAAGAAGCCAAGAGAGTTGATGATTTTCTTCATATTGGATTAAATCATAAAGATCAAGAAATTCAAAAACTTGAACATGAAATTTTTGATCTGAGGAAGACCATTGAGATGTATGAGAGTACTCTAAAACTGAATGACATGCTCAGTAAAAAAAAATTGAACAAGGACAAAACAAGTATTGGATTCATGAAGGGTGAATGTTTAAATGATAATGCAAAGGATAATATAGTTACTGGAAACAAATGCTTTGAATCTAATCATCTCAATTCTGATAAGGATCATGTTCATCCTTTTAGGAATAACATAATATCATATAATTCTCACCCTTTCTTCTATGGGTACTGTTATTTCTACAATAGATCTAGCCACAAAGTGAGCTCTTGTAGGTTTATGAATCCTAGAACATCTAGATTTGATCTTAGGAAAAATCTTGGCTTTTCTAGATAGGTTAGATGCTTCAAATGCAATTCCATGGGTCATTTTGTTAAGCAATGCAAAGTTGATCTACAGAATAAACAACAAAAAACTAAAAAGGTTTGAAAACCTAAGACTTTCAACAACATAGAACAAACTATGTTAGTTGAAACTACTATCCACTCCAAGAAAAAATACTTATGGGTCCTAGACAGTGGTTGTTCAAACCATATGACTGGTGACAAAGAAAAAATCACTAATCCTGAAGATTATGTAGGTGGATATGTGAAGTTTGGAGATAATTCAAGTATACAAACCAAAGGTAGAGGTTCACTTCTTATGAATGAAGACACTCCTAGCTACAATGTGTATTACGTAGAAGGTTTAAAACACAATATTCTAAGTGTCAATCAAATTTGTGACAATGGCTATCAGGTTTTGTTCACTTCACAAGGATGTGAGATTAAAAATAACCTTGGAAAGCTATTGCTACTAGAAGAAGGACTAAGGGAAATGTCTACAATCTTCTTGACACATCTGGAAATGAAAATAATCAAGGTATGTGCTTAATGAGTCATGTTGAAGAAATTTGGTTGTGGCATAAGAGACTAGGTCACATTAATTTTAACAATACGATTAGGATCAACAAAAACCCGAATGTAAGAGGTCTGCCTGTCTTAAGAAAATGTGAAAATGTAGTTTGTAAAGAATGTCTCAAAGGAAAGCAAAGAAAGGTAAGCTTTAAATCTAAAGAAAATTCTTCTACTAGACCTCTGCAACTTTTTCATATAGACTTATGTGGTCCTACAAGAACTAGATCTATCAATGGTGAGAAATATTTCATGCTATTTGTTGATGACTACGTTTGTATGGTATGGTTTACTTTTCTCAAGCACAAATCTGAAGATTTTAAATGTTTTAAAGTATTTATAAAAATGATTGAAAGGGATTCAAATTTAAAATTTAAATGTCTAAGATTTAACAAAGGTGGTGAATTCACCTCACAAGAATTAATTGACTATTGTGAAAGAAATGGCATAAAAAGACAATATGCTACTGCCAGAACACCTCAATAGAATGGGGTTGTTGAGAGAAAGAACATAACTATAAAATAAATGGAAAGGACTATGTTGGATGAAGAAAAAATGCCAAACATGTACTAGAAATAAGTTGTTCATACAACTATTTATATCTTGAATAGAGTACAAATCAGAGTGAAATCCAATTTCACTCCATATGAACTATGGTATGGTAAATCTGCCTCAATTAAATATTTCAAAATATTTGGCTGTTAATGTTTTATCAAGAGAGATGATGATAAATTATGCATATTTCAATCTAAGTTTGATGAAGGTATCTTTTTATGATACTCTACTCATAGAAAATCCTATAAATTCTTTAATAATAGGCTGAATAAGATTATTGAATCTATCAATGTCAAATTTGATGAAAATATGCTTTTAGATGTTGAACCTATGCAGGATGATGAGGAAGAAGAATTTGAAATTGAAATAATCTTAGAAGGCTTTGAAACAACAAAGCCTGAAGTAGAATCAACAAGTCCTAAACTAGCTGAAAAAAATTCTAAAAGTGTTGAATTAAGTCCTGAAAAATGTGTAACAAAAACTCCTTCAAAATCTCTTGCTAGAAACCATCCTTAAGATTTTATTACTGGAGATAAATTTGTAGGAGTTCAAACAAGGAGAAGAAATATTAACTCATGAAAAATTTCACATAGCTGAGCTTACTAATTTCTATTTAATTACATAGTTTGAGCCAAAAAAAATTGATGAAGCTCTAACTGATGAATGTTGGCTTAACGCAATGCAAAAAAAAATTGAGAAAAAATAGACTTGGGAGTTAGTCCCAAGACCAAATGACAAAAATGTCATAGGAGGAAAATGGATATTCAGAAACAAACATGATGAAAATTGCCATGTTGTTCACAACAAGGCTAGATATTTCTACAAAGGATATGCTCAACAAGAAGGTATTGACTTTGGTGAAACCTTTGCACCTGTAGCTAGACTTGAATCCGTTAGAATATTCTTGGTTTATTCTATTTTCAAAAAATTTACTATATATCAAATAGATGTCAAAACTGCCTTCTTGAATGGTTATTTGGATGAAGAAGTTTATATAGAATATCTTGAAGGGTTTACTTGCAAAAACAAGCCTAATCATGTCTACAGGCTGAAAAAGGCTGTATATGGCCTAAAACAAGCTCCTAGAGCCTGGTACTCTAGATTGGATAATCATTTGATATCAAAAGGTTTTATTAGAGGATGTGTAGACAACAATATTTATGTTCAGATTGAAGGTTTTGATATTCTGGTTGTTGAAATCTATGTTGATGATACTATCTTTGGCTGCAACAATATTGCTTTGAGTAAAAAATTATCTCTGATTATGGAATTTGAGTTTGAAATGTCAATGTTGGGAGAACTATCCTTCTTCTTAGGTCTTCAAATCTCTCAACTTAAAACTGGTATTTTTCTCTCTCAAATAAAATATGCAAGAGAGATGCTAAAGAAATTTCAAATGGATGAATGTCATCCAGTTAGCACTCCAATGGTTACTGGCTACAAACATAGCAAGGTTGACTATTCTCCTACTATAAATCCAACTGACTATATGTTAATGATAGGCCTGCTATATCTAACAACCTCAAGACCTGATATAATGCAAGTTGTTTGCATGGTTTCAGTCATCTCCTAAGGAATCTCATATTAATGTTGTTAGAAGGATTTTTAAATATATTCAGGGCACTCTTGATTATGGACTCTAGTATCCTAGAATCAATGATTTCTCATTAATTGCATATACTGATTATGACTGGGCTAGTTGTTTGGATGATAGGAAAATCACCAGTGGTGCTACTTTCTTTCTTGTTGACAAATTAGTGGCATGGCATAGAAAAAACAAGAATCTGCTTCACTCTCCACTACTGAAGCACAATATATTGTTGCCACTTCTTGTCGCACTCAAGTAATCTGGATGTCACAAACTCTATTTGACATGGGTATTGAAATTCCTAAACCCATTTCTATTTTCTATGATAATACTAGTGCGATTAATATCTCCAAAAATCATGTTATGCACTCTCAAACTAAACACATTGCTATTAAATTTCACTTTCTTAATGAAAAGGTGTTGGCTAATGAGGTTTCTGTGCAATATGTTCCCACACAAGCACAAGTTTTTGACATCTTTACTAAGCCTTTGGCTAAAGAAATATTTGAAAGACTTCGGTCTAGATTGGGAGTTGTCTCTCAATCTTTGCTATCTTAATACTCTATCTTGGAGATAGGGGGAGCTTGTCAGCTCTCTTTGCAGCTCATACTTTGCTGCTCCATTTCTATATCTGCAGCTTCATGGCATTCACAATTGTCTTCCCTTTATCCTTGTGACAAAAAGGGGGAGAATTATGAGCTCTTAGTTTTGGTTCAGTATTTCAGCTTTGTGGCTCAATTTTTGCCATCAAGGAAAAAGGTGGAGTTTGTTGAGCTTCTCTTTTGCTATTTTTCCTTGATGAAAATATTTTGTTTCAGTTTGGCATCTTTGTAGTTGATTATTCAGTTGCACTATTTCTATTCTATCATTGGCATACTTACTTCAACTTTATGATGTTGGTTTTGATGTGACTGATCTCTTGACTCCATGTGCAGATCATAAGGAATATTTTTTATAGGATAATGTTTCCATGTTCAGGTGGTATAATTTTGGTTTGAAATTTTGTGCTATAGTGATCTGCAGAGTTATATGTTATTGGCTTGTTCAGACTTCTAAAATCATGGCATTGATAAATTTTTCTTAACAAAATAAGAGTTGTGCTTCTCTATTCAAACTCTTTCAGGTAATGCTTTCAGTTATCTCGGTTCTTGGAATTATCAAATGCAGTTGGTTTTTAGTTTTAAGAAAAACCTATCAATTTTCCTTAAATAATTGATAATGGTATGGGCATATGGTATATTGAATTTTGCATGGGTATATGGTACATTGAAATTGGCATGGAATTAGCCTTTATTACATTTCATAAGGTATTGGTTATATCAGGCATTATGTCAAGGCAATCAGCTTTGAATAAAGGTCTTATAAGGAATCGGATCTAATGTTTGATAATTCATCAGACCTCAAGGCCGACAATAGGTATAAGGTTTTGAATATTTAAAAACCACTATGAAAGTGACATGGTTTTGGTTTCTTGATAGCAATGATGGCTAAGGTATTCAACATTTGTTTTGAGTGGTCATGGAAAATTTCTAATGATATAATTGTGTCGGTATTCTTACTTGACTAATCATTGAACTTTGATAATGATTATTGATGGTTTGTATGCATTCAGTGGTAATGAGTTTGTCGGCATGCATTGCATTGGTTTGGCCATGAAATTTAAAATTCATTATGTGGTTTCCACTTATGACTTCAGTCCTTTTGGACTTCAAACTTTATCAACACTAGAAAATTCATCAGTTGTTTTTCCCTTGAAAATTTTAGGGCAATAATATTGTTTCACATGCTCGAGGGTTTCAAACCCTATCTTGGCCGCCACCATAGAGATCTACTCATAGCCGTTACACAATTTTTGTTGGGTTTCTGTAGCTCTTGGACAGTGAATGGGCGTATCTAAAAGATGCTTGCCTTGGTCAATGGTTGTGTTAGCTTCTTTTCTTTGGGCGAAGGCTTAGAATTGGAAGGAGTCTTGGCTATTTTTCTCTCTGTCGATCTAGTAAATATCTTCATAACAGTCTCTCCATCATTCTCCTTAGGTATTCACCTTATCAACTATCTTTTCAATAACCGTTACTTCTATTGGCTCATATAATAGAAGACAAGTGTTTACTTCTATCTAGAAAATGATAAAATGGGTTTATTTTATTCATGGTCAAAAATAATGCATGATGGTTACTATATTCTAAAATGCATAAGCATATATTTTATCATGTCTTTTCTGCTCCTGCTTTAAGGGACAGTGTTTTCGATTTGTGGGTAATCATGCTTTCTACAAATCATTTCAGTCTTTCACTTGATTCAGTGATATGTTGTTTTTGAGTGCTCAAAAATGTTATTTTGGTTACAGTGCTGGTACAATATTTTTTGAGGGTATTGTTCATGGAATATTTTTGTTTTTAATGTTGTTTCATTTAGCATTACCTGTGTAGGCTCCTTGTGTGGACAATGTTTAGTCTTCTTTCTAAAATGCACTTTCCTTAACCATTTTGTCAGAAACAAACCTCCATGATGAGAATCTCTCAGAATCATTGAAATTCCTAGCAAAAAGTTCGACAGATGTTGGGTATATAAAATTTACCTCTACTGTTTTTGAAAAAAGAAAAAATTACGGTGTTGTATTTTTACTGAGAGGTAATGATGATATATTTGTAACAAGTAAAAAATCGAGTGGGATTAGGTTTTTGAAATATTCTTGAAAAATAGAGAAAAAGAGTTAACTGGTTTAAGAACTATGAAAAAATGACTGTGAAGTATAGTGAGAACATCACAGCTATTGTAATTTGAAAAAATAATGTTTAGTTTTGAGATTGAAAATCTGAGAAATGAGTTCAATATCAAGTTGTCTTAAGACTTGACAATGGTTGGAATTCTGAAGAGGTCATTCTTGAACCTTGAGGATTTTAGGCATTGTCCATCAAGAGGCACTTGAGAGAAATAAAAGAAACAAAGAGATCCTATGTATCATTGTATGTCTTACTAAAAACAGAAAAGGGGTTGGTGCTCCTTGAAATCGGTGTTTCTAAAAGAGGGGTTGGTGCTCCTTGAGTTGGTGCTCAGAAATCAGCCTATGAGGCATTGTCAAAAGTGATTATTAAAATAAAATCCTATAAAGGCAGCAGTTTAGGAGTGGTTTTTCTACCCCAAGAGGGTTTTCCACTTGCATATCTTGTGTCATTTTTCTTATCTATGGTTCATTTGATTCATTTTATGAATGCTTTAATATTCTATGTTTCACTATCATAATTCTCGTTTCAGTTATATTTGATTGAATTTAATACATGAATGAGTTTATCATTGATAAATGAGAGCATAAATCTTCTTTATTTCAATTTTTTGTAAAATTTTTCAAAATAGTTAATGACACTGATTGACCCCCCCCCCCCTTCTCAGTGTCTTTTTCACTCCAACACCTACACCATGGATTCTTTACACTCACTCAATCTTCCAACCCCATGGAACAATTGATTATGGATTCTATTTCTATGAGAGCTACATATAACAATATGGATGAGGGTTTTAAGAATTCAGTCCCCTATAAGTGATTTCTTAATTCACATGCAAGGTATGATGACACTGAAAGGTTATAAATTACACCCAATTTCAAGTGATAAAAATAAAGAGGAGATCATGTATCATGAAGTAAAGGAAATTTCTCTACAAAAAGACGACGAATTTGAGTCAAAGGTTGAAGGTAATAAATTTTTAATTGAAAAATATATTTCAGTAAATGAAATCTCACAACAAGAATGTGTTCCCTTTAATGATTCTTTGGTCATGTGTAAAATTTCTATGGATAATGTAATGCATGAGGAACCTAAGATAGTGATAGAAAAACTTGAGACAAAAATTCAAGATATGGAAGAGATGATGATGATGTAGCATAAAGAAAAAATAGAATTGCACGAAGAAAAAATGGAAGCCTTAAATCCTAATTTGGATTCATTTGTCAAAGATTCTAAGACTAATATCTATCTTTATGTCTTTTATGGAGCTAAAACTGATGATGGGTTTTTTGAGGTTATTTTAGAAGATGGACATGAAAGAGGAAAATATTTCAATCCTAGGAAGGTGGAGACCGATACTTCACAAGTGCCTACCACTCATGACGAGCACAATGACTACTTATATTTTATCACTCAACCCTTTTTCACATGGGATCCATGTGTGACAACATATAACTTTGATGAGGATCTATCTTGGGATGAATTTCCATTTCATTTTAATGTTGTATTTATTCATCATATAAGGAGGATGAAATTAAGGGAGCTAATAATGCTAGGTATGTTAATGATATTGATCCCAAATATGATTTATTGTTGGTTGATGCTGATTTTGAGAAAATAAAAAGGAGATTTTATTTTGAAAAAAGATATAGAAGCTTAGAGAAAAAACATAGAAGCTATGATGATGATCATAGACACAGTAGCCTTGTTGATGGGGATTCTCAACTTGATCCTACATATTTTCATCAAGTATGTCAAAGGGATGTCTTTGAGGATTGGGACAACCATGGTGTAGTTTGTGATAGGTATGAGGAAGGTTTTAATTTTGGAATGCATTGTAATTTACAAAAACTTGAAATGCATAAGAAAAGTTTCAGGAAACAACTCTCGGTGTTCACTGAAAATAAAGTGCAAGTCTTATCTAGATTGGATGGTGCACATATGCATGTAGAGAGTTTCAATAAAAATGCATCAAGAGGTCAAAATGATTTTAATGTTTCCTATGATGATTAGAAAATAATGAACACCATGGGAGAATTAAAAATATCTTTCTTACATATGATACATGTTAAGTATATGGCTTACAAGTTTACAGATGAGACCATATTCATGTCTAATAAATTAAGGGAAGAAGTTGGGGAGATCACTAGTAAGATTAAATATACAAAGCTTACTTGGGAAAGTGTCCAAGCTACACTTTTAGAGGAGAGGGCTTCATTCTATGAGGCTCAACAGTTCAAGGCAAGGACCAAGGAGAAAAAATAGGTAATAGAGGAATTAGATTGCATCCAAGAGGGGCATAATCTAACACATTCAAATAGTATAAGTTTGGAACAAAAAGTCAAAATTTTGATAATCCTATATTTATGATGGAAATAGATTTGACCCATGATAATCCTTTAATTGAGCTGGAACTAACAGATTACAGTGACGAGATTGTAGTTGATTGTACGACTTGGGACCTAGGTTTCTTGCTATGAGATGTTGTCTCAAGATGGGAGGAAAGGATCAACCCTTAGTGTTAGTACTTTTTCCCACATTCCAATCAATTTGTGCATGTCTCTAGATACCAATTTATAGATGAGTTGGATGGAATTTTCAGCCCTACAATAGAACAATTCTTGGGTAAGGTTGGTTGGTAGAGATATTTTGACTATAGGGGATGGTCCTGTTGTTACTACCATATACAAATCTCCTATATTTTCAGTTGGATTTCAGTTTAGTGATTGCTTCCCTCACATCATTTGGATTTTTATAGAGATATCATTTCATGAGAATATTTTTGTTGCGCATTAAGATAAATTTGGATATTTGATTTTAAGTATTTTTCTAGACCCAATTCATTCTTTCATTGGTTCCGCCTTGGTGAGAGATGGCCACTGTAGTTACTTTTTGGAGGTGACATGCATGATTACATATGATAGTTTAATGTTTCCTTTAGATTGGTTGTTTAGGTTTTCTCTAGGCCTTCCTTTGAAAACTTGGAGTTTAAGTGTTGATTCCATTGCTTAGGATGGTGACAACAACATCATTTCTTGGTTGGTGAATTTTAGAGACAGTGGTATGTTTTATGGCATTGATTTTATTCCTCTTAATAATTCTAGTTGTGAGTTGGATGGTTTCTTCCTTTTGGTATTTTGAGAGAGAAGAGTTCATTTTGAGTATGGTGGATCATTAGTGGCACATAACCATCATGGTTCTCAAGAGAAATGTTGGTGACTAGAGGAGTATTGTCATCATATTTTCTTTAGTATGTCTCTATTTTTGGTTCTCTATAGTTATGGTTCTCTATTTTTGGGTGAGTTATCAGTTTCAAATAGTAAAACCCCTATAGGAAGTGACCTTTTCCTACAAACTAAATAGGACTTGGGATCATTAAGAGATAATGCACATCTTGTGTAATTAGTGTGTGTTATCTGCATGTTTCCTATGAAGTTGTGTGAGGTTTTGTGGGTATCATGTATTGCAGAATTTACAGCTTGGATAGAAAATTTTCAAGTTTTTTTAAGTCATTTCATATTGTTAATTTCCAAATTTAAATCAGATCCTAAAGTCATGGTTTTAGTTTTTCAATCTGGAGTAGAATAATGCTGGCCAAATTGTGTGATTTGGGCATTTTGTGAGTATTTTATGGAATTTATATGTATTTAAAATTAAAACATGTTGTTTTCTTGAATGTATATAAAAATTTATGGTAATCCTTGGAAAAATATTTATGTTCATGAGTCACATAAGTGGAGTGATAATTTTATGCTTACAGATAGTCTCAAGAAGAACAACTTCAACACAGATGGGTTATTTCTTGTAAATTCAGACTTGGGAGAATTGTGCTATGTGTGTTTTTGTTGTAGGAAGATATTATCTACTCTTCTACAATACTTTTTTCTTCCTTAAATCATTTCATGAAGCTGAAAGTAATATCTCCTAAGTTGAGGTAAAGTATGGGTTTTATGCTACACATTCCTGCACTAAATATTTTAGCACTATAAAGGTAAGAGAAGTAACTATTTCCCAAATTCATATTTTATGTGATGAGGAGTTTATGATATATTATAACATTATTAAAGGCAGAAAAAACTATATTTTCATCACTGGGAAAGGTCTCAGGAGATATAGGTTTGTCTCATCTCACACTAGTGCTTTTAGCAAGTTGATTAAACCTTTGGGGGAAGATGTGTTTGAGTGGGAGAATGAGAATGTATGCATCAATTAATTACACATAAA
Source organism: Sequoiadendron giganteum (assembly GCA_007115665.2). NCBI lineage: Eukaryota > Viridiplantae > Streptophyta > Pinopsida > Cupressales > Cupressaceae > Sequoiadendron > Sequoiadendron giganteum. The sequence continues at coordinate 647,608,661 of CM021105.1, forward strand.
AGATATTAGATTGCATATATTTTTTGTTGGATATGTAGCATTGGAGCAATATAATCCAAGTCCTTATTTTTTCATAATACTCTTTGGCGAAGAATGCAACTCTTCATAGGTACTAAATCAAGGTTTAATATGCATTTTGACATGACATATCATTTTTGAATAAGGATTTTGGAGAATAATTTTTGTTATTTCTTGAGGAAAAGAATTTTTTGGGAGGTAGGACTTCTAATTTCCCCCTTTCTAAAAACAACCCCTTTTCTAAAAATAGCAGTTACTATTTTTAGTAAACTTGGTTTTCGAAGTTGCCAATCAGGAGCTGCAGATAAATCAGTTAACTTAGAGTTTCATGAAAATTTTATTAAATCAATTTTGGGGGATAAATTAATATTTATTTTTAATTTATCTTGGAGCATGTTTTGGTTTTAAAAATTACATTTAATTTCTTTTGAAAATAATTGTCATAAAAGCAAATATTTTTGGGAAATGACTAATTTATTGGAGTTCAATTTGGAAAAGGAGTAGAAAAATCATGAGAGGAAAGATTGCTTACATCTTGGCATGTATTTAGGCATCCAAAAAGCTTCATGAAGAAGGAAAATCATATAAAATATAATTTATTTCTTTTTTGGATCTATTCTATGCATTTTTCCTTCACAAGTTTTTATATTCTTTGGGGGTTGGAAAACCAAAGAAGATTGGATCTCCAAGGATGATAAAATAAAGAATTAAGAATCAAGGGCAGTGGTTTCTATTGGTCTCTAAGGTAAATTTAATACAAAATTTGCAACAATGTTGAATCTCACAGTTTTGATGTTCTTTTTGTCAAGCAAATTATGGGAGTTTGAGTAGTTTGGTGTGCATAGTGTGGATTCATGATTTATAAAAATTTTGTTTGTTGTTGTTAACAACATGTATTTACTATAATAATATTATTTGAGGTGTGATATTTCATTAATATTTTTGGGTTAAGAATAATTGTGGATTTTTATGAAGCTATTGAAAGTTTCTTGCAATTTCGAAAGTGTAAAAACTTGATTTTTGGATCTGTTTTGAATAGAATTTGGAGTAGATGTTTGTGGTTGTTACCAGATGTTATTAACAAAAAATATATTTTAAAAATAATTTTCCAAATAGTTAATAATATTCTACTTGGTTTGCAAAAATTTTTAGAGCTATTTCTTATGTTTTGATGAGCATTTTGACATACCCAATCTCATTGTTTCTTCATAACTATTGAAATTTGAATTGGATTGTGAAGAGTATTTCAAAAATATGATTTTATTAAAATTTTGGCAAGGGTTATTATAGTAAATTATTTATATGTTTAAATCTGAAATATTATTTCTAGCAAGGGACATTACATTTTTCTCCCTATCGAACAATTCGATCGGTTCATTCAATGAGCTTATTGATGCCTTTTACAACCACTTCCAAATTCACATGGGTCTCAAGATGACCTTGGATGATTTGATGACATGTAAACAAAAGGTTGATGAAAAGTTCACCAATTTAATAGTGTGATATCAAATTATTTACTCAAAAATAAATATTAAGATTCCTGATGTTGGCCTTCAAAGAATGTTTATTTCCAATTTGCAAGATAAAATCCAAACTAATCTTGAGATGTTAAGATTTCCTTCCTTCACACAGCTGTGTATATCCCTTCATTATTACCATAATTTGATTAGTATTCATGAAGTAAAAAACTCCCTCTAATCATCCTGAAAATTCCAAATCCACACCTCAAACCAACTACCAACCTTTCAAGAAAAAAAGAAGGGATTCCTATAACTTAATCCCTTTCAATCAAACCAAAATGTTGACATCCAAGTGGTTGATACAAAGACGTAAAAACCATATGCCTTTGTGGATAGAAGCAGATAGTTTATACCTCTACCTGATGCCCTTCATAATACCATGTTACAACTCTTAGATAAAAATTTGATTTTCTTACATCCTATTAGAGCTCCTAATCCTACTAAGCCTTTACCTCTCAACTGTGGACCAAATGTTTATTGCCATTTTCATTGAAAAAATGGACATGATACAAAACATTATAAGCATCTTAAAGATCTTGTGCAAGACCTAATTGATTCTAATATTATCCTAATTGGAGGTGTTAATGATCGAGGTAATAAGTATGTGGCTCCTCCTAATCAAAATTTGCAAATATTTACCAATCCTATGCCTAATCATAATATCTGCTTTTTCAAAGATAGTCAAACAAATAATGATGTGATGAATATTGATAGAGATGATGAAAACATGAAATACAATGAGAACAACCTTATGGATGATTTGGTTGAATTTATTGATGCTAAACCTCATAAGGTCCTAACTAAAATACCACTAGATATTGATTTATCACAACAAGAAATACTTAACATGCACCCGATGGTCCTCTTTACATAGTTGGAAGAATAAATGTCAAGCCTACTAATAGGATATTAATTGAACCATCTATGTAGAGAATGTGATCATGAAATAATTCATATTTATGCATTAGATTTATCAAGATACATATGAAAAACCAAAAGCATGGATCAAAGTGCATAATGGTTTTGCTTGCCCTATGATTGGCTCAATAAATCTCTCTCTAAAGGTTGGACCGAAATAATTAACTATCTCATTCACCATCATCCGATCGTTGAACCAATTTTGTGTGAAGTTAGGTTATCCATGGCTTCTCTTCATGAATACCATCTCATTGGTTGTGCATAAATATTTAAAGTTTCCATTTGGAAATGAGATCTTTACAGTGCATCATAGTGGCTTTAATCCTATGTCTTCCCATGGGAACTTTTCATTGGATTTGTTTTGTCCTAAGCCTATTGAACCTATTAGATCTCATGACGAATTCTTTTTCAAATCTTATCAAAATTTTAAGGCAAGGCGCATAGCAGAATTATCACTTAGCAATATGCCTCAACCCATGATTGAGCCTCCTATCCTAGATGAAACCATGATTGAACCAAAATCCCTTCAAAGTATCCAAGAGCAGCCTATGAAAAATCCTTTACCTATTTCCTATAAGACACTACGAGATAATGAAACAAATCCCATTGTGCCTCCTAAAGTCAAAAAAAGTTTACAAAGCTAAAGAGAAAGTGGTTGAACAAGCTCCCATGGTTTCTTTTGTTCCTCCCTTAAGGGAAGAAAATTAACCTATGGTTGATAAACACTCTCCTACATAGACACAACTTGATAACTACAATGGTAGAGAGTGTAGGCGTAGACGTCATGTTATTGCTCATTTGTTACAAGAAAAAGAAGAAAAGAAAAACATAAAAAGTAAAAATCCAAACTTGTCTCCAGCAAGGCATGATGCCTCTCCACCCTCACCATCACATAAAAAACAAATAAATTCTATGGATATTGTCATTAGACCTCCTGTTGTGATTAATTTGGATGATGACATTGAAATTGCTAAGATTGATGAACAAGTGCATAATGAGCTAAATATAATGTTTTCCCCTTCTATGATCTTAAGAGATGATCCTCCTAATAAGAGTGTTGAACTTGGTGCTTGTCCTAGTTCGGCACTTGATGTTGTCCCTTTGGCTAGTTTCTTTCCTTCCATATATACTGAACAAGATTGGGATGCAGATGACCTACTATAGGTTGATTCACATGTGCCTTACTAGTCTATTTTCCTTGTTTTATTTTTCATGTTCTTTGTGCGATTGTATGTGCGTAATGTGAAACCCCCACACTGTTTTATTTGATGTATCTCTCTTTGTGTTCATTTATTTATTTGTATCTACATTCTTCTATATGTCATAAATATTTATCTTTTCTTTTGTCTCGTGTTTTCCTTTTGGGGATGACACAAGGAGTTGATACATTTAGTGTTGAATATTCAAGATACTGAGAGGGGGGTGAATCAGTATCTTATTTAACTTGTTGAAAAAATTCCTTTAATTACTGTACTGCATAGAAAAAACAAGAGCAAGAATAAAACATGAAATTCCACAACACAAGAACACCAGATTTTTATGTGGAAAACCCAATGAGGGAGAAACCACGGTGAGGATTAGCTCACAATATATAGTTGTATCAATACCGGTTACAAAAGAGGCTCACTGTCAGATACAAAAGCTCACTACTTACAAGGAATCACTATCTGGACATGGAGACTCACTACCTACATAAATTTTGTCAACAAAAATGGCTAACCGCCAGAGTTGAATTGATGAAGTTACACCACAAGTGCAGGTTCAGTTTCGTTGATGTTCAGAGTATTTGCTTGCATGACATCAAATAAAATATTTCCCCTTCTATTCACACACTTCTCTTATCCTATACATTCACATTCACACTTCTTCATTTTCTTATTATTCATCTTCAAACCATCTTGTATATATACTTGATATATCTGCACACATCAATTAGGTCGGCCTAATTGGATGCAATTCATATTTTCAAAAGGATAACTTGTCAACTTCCAAAATTAATTCAACTATGTCATGCAATATCATGTCACTTGGGACCAAAGCTAGGTCACACATATAATCACAATTTAAATTTTGATCTATCAATTGATTATTAGGTCGGCCATGATTAACCTAATAAGGAAACACAATCTCAAAAACCAATGCCAAAACTTAACCCAATCATATGAACATCTAGAAATACATATCTACACACTTCTAGAGATCATAAGCCTTTTCCCAAAACCTTAAACCATACTGATTACTGGAGAGAATATACATACCAAAATACTAGATCAAATACTAGATGTTATACACATTAGTTCAGGTTACCAGACCAACATGGTGACATCAATGACAACATAAGACTAATCTACTGCATACTTCCAACAATCTCCCCCTTTGGCATTGATGGCAACATGTGCAAAAATTTTGATTCAAAATTTCCTCTAATCTCTCCAAATCTCTCCCCAAATTTCTCCAAATCTCCCCCCCTTTGACATCAATGGAAAAGGGTGCCAAAAAATTTGTTAACATGGTGGCATCCAATATTGCAAAAATTATAATTCATTTAAAAATTTCCAGTCTTCTAGTCATCAAAAATTCAAAAACTTCAAAACTTTTAGACATTCAATCTTTCAAAGTTCCTTCAAATAATAATGACACTTTTCACCTAAAATACATTCTTGTACCTTTCTTTGATATTAAGATATAATTTCTTCCATTCAAATACTGTAGAATTCATTCTTGTACATATGCTTTCCAATAGAGCCAATAGTGTGAAAGAAGATGACTAATCTGTAGATGAGCATTGTCTTTCATAATCTTCTGCATCAGAGAGTATTCTGGAAAGATAATCTAACCGGACCTCAACAATATCCTTAAGTAGCCAAAAGGTTTTCACTACATCATATCTTTGTCTCTGTACAATGATTAGCTCAGCTTGTAGTTCACCAAATCTCACTCTTTTATTCCCCTCTTTGTCTTCAAAAATATCAAATCTATTTGCAATGTTGTTTACCTTAGATTCAATTGCTTCAATCCTACTTCTGAAATTATCAACTACAATAGGCCACCAAAGGCAATATTTGTAGATACCCGACATTTATTTTATGCATTTTTTTGTCTCCATGATCAGTTTAGATAACCCATACTTGGCTTTAGAACATCTATTTTCAACCAAGACTTCCAACTTGCATCCTTCTGAACCTTCAAGCAACATTCTTTCTTCCACTACTTAAACTAAGTTTTCTAGCAAGGAATCAAAAACAATTGACACATCAATAAATTTTTGAAGTAGATACTCAATTAGTGCATCATAAATTTTGAGTCTATCAATAGGAGAGGGTACATTCCACAATTCTCCAATTTTATTCATTTTCCCTTTCATTAACATAAAATAGATGTCATCTGGATCAAAATATTCTGATCTAGGAAAATATTCTTCTTCTTCCTTCTCTTCAAGAATAACCATGATGTTTTTAGTGACAACTTTTATTTTCTTCGATTTCGGAGGGGAATCACTAGTGACCATTTCCAACTCTTTTGTTCCAGAGGAAGAACCTTCTACAAATCGACTAAACATAACTTCACTGAAGCTCATAATTTTCTACAATGATAAAAAATAAAATTACATGCACTTATTTTATCTTCCAAGCCTTCCAAGTATCTGTATATTTGTTTCAGCAATGGGAATTCTAGATTACCACTTAACACCTTCCTTTCCTAGTAACAAGTCTAGAAAATAGAGTACCAAACATATGAGTAAGGACCCAAAATAGAAAGGCTATCCTTCTACCACTGAAATTCGTATGTTTTCAGTGAGATTTTCAAGAATTAATCCACATAGAACAAACTGATTATTCTCTTTTACCATTTCATGCACTAGATACACAACAATGGCCGAAGTAGAGCCATCTCAATTTATGAAATAAAATTTATAGGAAATTCCATACACAACATACCTAATTGAGGGATTTCCAATAGTATCAATCAATAGTTCTCGGGGATCTTTGTCAACTCTCGCCATCTCTTCTACTTGTATTTTATGGTCTTCCATTCGGGAAGATCTCCAAAGCTACATAACCCTGTGACGGCCTCGATCGCTTCCTTTGTATTGGGATAAGATTTATCCAATACAATTTTTTCGTTCTGGAATTTTCTCAAAAGGAACAAGATAAATTCTCCCTATAGATTTAAACCTAGTGTTTGTAAGTTTTGTATGTCACCCGATTCCAACCTTGATTCCATCTTCTTTATTTTGTGATGATCAAATTCATCCAGCTCGACTCCTTTTAACCTTAGTGGGATATTTCCACTTAATCCTCTATTAGAAATTTCTATTATAGCACTTTAACTTCTTCAAATTCAGCATAAATTTCTTCTTTTACCTTCTTCTATAATTGCGAGAGGGAAAATTTCATCGCTTGCTTTCAAATGTCCACAAAGATCTCTTAGAGTGATCTGAATGCTTCATAATCTCTCCAAGAAGGTTCCAAGTCACTCTATAAATCCTTCGAATAATTTAAATGATCAAAATGACTTGTAATATTATGCTTTATATGCCATCATTTTTCCCTAAATCACATTAATTTTAAAAAGTAGATAAAAATTTCATTCCACTCTAGTGAGAAACCCTAATTCACTCCGCAAAAGAACATGCTCGCACTTTTTCTTCTGAATTATTTTCCATCACCTCTTTCCAGCCATTCCTTACAACATATCCATGTGCCAACATTTGACACACTATATTTTTGGGGGTTTAATTGATTTTCTGATAAAGCTACCCCTAAGACCATGTTGGGTCTAATTACCAGAGGAATCATCTACACCAGATGAGGGTAAAAACGCATTAGTAGTCTCTGATTCTTCTTTCTTTTTCCATATCTTTCTCATTCCCTTCTTAACCTCTTCCTTTTCAATATTTTTCATTGGTTCATCATCTTCCACTAGAGCAAGTTGCTTTCCCTTTTTACTTCTACATACTTTTGAAATATGTCCCATTTTTTTGCAATTGTAGCAAGCAACATTTCTCTGTCTTTTTTTATTTCCATCATTCCTTGTTCTGCATTGATTCAATTTATGTCCAAACATGTTATAGGTATAACAATAGCCATAAAAATATTAATTCATCCATCTTCCATTGAACCTATTCATCATCACCTGACTAATCATCGTTACCGAATATTTGCACTTAGTAGCTTTATGTCCAATCTTCTTACATGTGTAACATTGTTCAGAGAAGGAACCAAAAAACCGATTCATCCTACTCCTACACTCAGTTGCCTTATGACCAAATTTATTACATAAAAAAAAAACACCATTGAATGATGAGTACCTTTGTGTATTTGGTTGTCTGATATGTGATCTCCTTCCAGAGTTTCTTTTCTGCTTCCCTTTATCTTGAGTCTTCTGATTGTTTACAAGATTTGAGTTCTGCATCTTTTCACTAGCTTCATTACCTAAGCCACCTTTGTCTTTAGAAGGTTTTTGTCCTGCTATTAATTCGTCAAGCTTGGTGGAGCTTGTCTTGAAATCATCTTCATAGAGTTTTTCTTTCTCTAATTCTGCTTTCAGATTCATCACTTCTTATTCAATCCTAGAGAAAACATCAGATTTTCTTTATATCACTATTTTCAAACATTCCTCAACTCTCTTCTTTTCATCCAATTTCATCCTTAGTCAGATATTCTCTTCATTTTCTTGTTTCATTTGCTCACTCACATCTTTATGTCTTCCTCCAAATTTCTATAACTACTCTTTCAATTTTTGGATGCATTCATTTGCTTCATGAATATTTTCTTTCAGATCTTTGTTTTCAATTTCAGCCTTATCAAGATCTTCAAGGGTAGTCTGGAGCTCTTCTTTATCCTTTTGTTCAATTTGCAGGATCTCCCTCAAGCTTCTAGAATTCTCTAGAGGAACCAAAGCTCTAATACCAATTGTTGAATATTCAAGATATTGAGAGGTGAATCAATATCTTCTTTAACTTGTTGAACAAATACCTTTAATTAATTTACTGCATAGAATAGACAAGAGTAAGAATAAAAAATGAAATTCGACAACACAAGAACACCAATTTTTTATGTGGAAAGCCCAATGAGGGAAAAGCCATGATGAGAATTATCTCACAATATATTGTTGTATCAATATCAGTTACAAATGAGGCTCGCTGCTAGATACAAAAGCTCAATGCTTACAAGGACTCACTATCCAGACATGGAGGCTCAATTCCTCCAAAAATTATGTAAAAAAAATAGCTAACACCTAGAGTTGAACTAATGAAGTTACACCACAAGTGCAAGTTCAATTTTGTTGATGCTCAGAGTATTCACTCGCATGACAACAGACAAAATATTTTCCCTTCTATTCACACACTTCACTTATCCTATACATTTGCATTCACACTTCTTCATTCACTCCTTATTCATCTTCAAACCATCTTGTATATATACCAGATATATCTGCACGCATCAATTAGTTCGACCTGATTAGATGCAATTCATATTTTCAAAACGATAACTTTTCGGCTTCCAAAAGTAATTCAATTGTGTCATGCAATATCAGGTCGGTTGGGACCAAAGCTAGGTCACACATATAACCACAATTTATGTTGAGCTATAAACTGATTATTAGGTCGCCCATGACTAACCTAATAATGAAATGTAATCTCAAAAATTGATGCCAACACTTTATCCAATCATATGAACATTTGGAAATACGTATGTACATGCTTCTAGAGATCATAAGCCTTTTCCCAAAACCTTAAACCATATTGATTACTGGAGAGAATATGTAGACCAAAATACCAAATCAAATACTCGATGTTCTGCAAACCGGTTTAGGTTACCAGACCAACATGGTGACATCAATGACAAAATAATACTAATCTTCTGCATACTTCCAACATTTATCTCTCTTCCATGTTGACCCAAAATATTTTCTTTGTTTTCACTCTCTATGTGTCATTCTTCCTATTTTGTGAGTATTTGGGGAATGGTGACATTTTTGAGCTCCGTAACAATATTGTAGAAAAGATATACTAACCCTGAATTCGTGGATCCCTTATGTGTTTTGGGATTTCATTTTGGGCGCAACCCCTTTTCATGATGCAACTTCATTTGGAAACATATGACTTGGCATAGGGTTTTGTGAGTAATCTCTCATTGTTGGGAAATCTACCTCAACTTTCTGGCTTGAAATCCTTTGAAGACTTGGCATTTTCTCTTAAGTCCTGGTCTTTACCGCTTTACCTCTAGGAATAGTTAATAGAGACACGATTGCATGGTTTACCACTTTACCGCGAGCCTCTATTGTTTGGTCTGCGATTGGGCGGTCTTACCACCTTACCGCGACAATCTCTTCACTATTCGGTGGTTGCGCGGTGAAGGCTCAATGGTCTAGCGAAGAGGTTAGGGTCACTCGGAGAAGGGGCAGTGGCATGGTGAAACCGTGGCGGTTGGCACAATTCGTTACCTCCCTACCATGGGAGTCCTTTGATCTTGGAGTGGTGCCATAGTGTTACCTCCTTAGGGTGGCGGGCTTCATGTTGACTGGAGGTTATGCAGTGGCTTACTGCTACACTGCAGAGGTCTTTCAGCTTGAGCATGGTAGCATGGTGGACGTGGTAGGCAACGATAGAATCTTACCGCTATATCGCAGAGGCTTGTTATTTAAGCCGCGGTGGCATGGTTGACAATGACAGTTTGTCAAGCTAGTTTTCACCATTGTACCACCAGTGTCTTCATGCTAGGGCATGGTAGTACGATGTATACTGCGTTACCATGAGCATATGATGGATGGTGAGTGGTGGCATTGTAGAAGGAACTCGGGTTCCATTGACTATTTGGGTGACGGTCAAAGTGGCGGATGAATAATGCGATGACATGTGGCATGATGATATTCATTGATTGGTTGATAGATTTATTCTTTGGAAGTGATATATTTGTAGTAAATGAATGATCTGATTCGAGAGGTTGATGGAGTGAAGATATGTCTCTGTATCCTGATTTAATGTTGGGTGGCTCGATGTGTGCTACATTGCAGTGCACGTTATCAAAGAATTATGGAAGGCTTGTCGGTAGGGTAATAAATTTTCCCTAATGGTTGTTGATTCAATAATGACTGAGATGTTGATTGACGAAGTTTCAAGATGATGAGGTTGTGCAGTGAGAGTGTTCAAGTGGTATGCTAAGGCATTGTAACCATGAACACTGAGTGACACAAAATCAAGAAGATGTGAACCTGAGTGGCCATGAGGTTGTGTTGGCTGAAAGGCTAGTTAAATGAGTGCGCTGGTGAAATGAAATGAATCTGCATTGTATATCATGTGAGGACATCGTAATAGTGCGAGGATTTTGTATATTGGTATTTCATTTATTCTCCACATGGACAAGATGTAAAATTATGAAGAGCATAGCTCTGAGATTTTATTGTAACTATTTTGTTGCTTAATAATACAATTGAGTTGAGTGTTTTGGAGAGGGGTTTTTTACTTGAAAGGGTTTTCCCCATGTAAATCTATGTGTCCATGTGTTTTTCCTTCATGTTGTTCGATTCTGTAATCTGAATATATGCCTGTGTTGAATCTTTTATTTGTATGCATGTACTTTTCTCAGAAGGATTAATGGGGGAACCTTTGTGCCTATTTCCACTTTATGGCATAGTAGTTTGTGTCTTTGAGGTGATTTATTAATTAAATTCACTAAGGCCCTATTGTTCTTAGTTTTTTCATTCTAAGTTGACACGTCTCATCCCCAAAAATTGGTATTAGAGCTAGTTAAGGGAGGTTAAGGTTTGTTCATGATACCAGCAAGTGGTATCAAAGCCTTCTTCTGGATGTTGGTTTTGGGAATTTCTCCTGTGAAGATTTCTTAGCCTAGCAAGCTTGAGGAAATCTAGAGGAATCGAATGATGATTGATCCTTTGATGAGTGAAATTCCTTTCTCTTTTGAGATAACACACAACATGAAAGATGCTGGATAATATTGGAGTTGATCATATTATGACATTGTGGTCTAAGGCTCCTGGTTGGCAACGAATGATATTGATGCAAGGGGTGTGAATTATGCTTATGGTTGTGTTGTAGTAGAGTGTGGTTCATACTGGGTGTCTATGTGAGAGGCTCCCTAGTGGTATGAAGTTGCTTGGGCTGTTTCTCAGCTATGGAGTATTGTGCTTGTGCTGGGTGTTCTGATTTAGCACTGAAGGCGGTTTCTCTATTACCGTGATTGCATGAAGGCTATGAAGTTGATTTGGATGGTCTAAAATTTCTGAATATCCTAGCTCTCTCGTATGCTTGTGCATGAGTGTGGTTTAGGAATTGGTCTAAAATGGGCCTAGAGTTCCTATATTACCTGTATCTTGTACTATCATGTTTCAGATTCATGTCTTTGGCTCTAAAGGGTTTTTTGTAGATTTTCCTAAAAAATCTATGATACATATTCATGACAATTCACTATTCTGGTTAATCATGATGGTTGTGTGCAGACTCCCAAGTCATCCAAATGTGCAGTGGATATGGAGGTGCATGGGTGTTTTGGAAACATGGTGGTTTTACAAGTTTTTGCACGATCAAGTAAAACTTGTGTTTTGTGGAGTTTTTGTTAATCTTTTTTCAAGACCCTAGATTTTTGGGGCATGACTAGATGAGACAGTTGCAATTCAACATGTTTGAGGTGTGATGTCTTCTCTACATGGGAGTGTTGGTATGTGTTTTTCACTCAACATTCCTATGGTGTTGCTTGATGGTTTCCTAGACTATGGTGCTTGAGTTGTGGACATGATTGGTGAATCAGATTTGAGCTTGATTTGGTGTTTGAGTCATGTTTGTCTATGTGGTTGTTCTTTTTGAGATCTCAATTTTGTAGTTTCTAATGCAATGATAGATTTGCAAGATTCATTGAGTGGATCTATGAGTTGTGCAATTTTTTGGGTTGTCTTTACCTACATGTTTGTTGTGGGACAACTCAAAAGTGGATTGTCAATATCCACGAGGTTGCTTCTGTGGTGGTGTAGATTTGTTAGCTGACCTTGTCTATGGTTAGTTGTGCGTTGGTGTAGCTAATTTGATATGAGAGGATAGATCGCACTGAGTACCTGAATAGTCAGTTATGAGGACCTGTAGCATGCATATCATGATGTCATGGAGAGCTTGGTACACATTATAGTGTAAGCTTTTGACAATGATGGAGTGGTCTACATGGTTTGGAGATCTTGGTGCTGGTTGGCATTGTTGTCAGATGGACATGTTGTTGATTGTACCTAGAGGTTTTTCAGATCAAAAGATGTTTGGTCATGATGCTTGGAAAGCTCAGTGTCACAGTTCAATGGGAGCTTTAGCAGTGACCGTGGATTGATCACTTGGTGGTGAATGATCTTCTTTGGTGTTGCAGATGTTTCTAGGAGGGATTCTTAGATCTTGTTGCTGCAGAAGAATTCTTTCACATTTGCAGGGACACTTTTTGAAGATGTACAACATCTTGAAACCCTGGAGGACATTTTTAGTCTTTAGTTGAGGTGTTGGTGGTGCTTGACAGGTGATGTTGGTTTAAATCTTGTTTGTTTTATGTCATGGTAGACTCTTGCTTGTGCATTAGATTTTTGGCATGTTGCATTTGTCTTGAGACCATGGCTAGTTCACTTGAAGCATGGTATCTCCTACGGGGGATGTGTAGATCATGATTTCATGATTAGTTCATGTTTCACATGTTTTGGAGCTTTGACAATGGTCTGGCGATTCTCTATGTTTTGAGTACTTTGTTTCATATGCTTGAGAACTTCATGTTAAATGCAGTTTGAAGTTTAGCATGAGATGATAGGTTTTCGGTGCTCATGGGTACATGGAGAATAAGGTGAGGCTATGATTCTCATGATATGAGGAAGGTGTTGTTTTCAGCTGAAATTTTGAGTAGCCTTCACCTTGGTTGAACAAGATTTCAACAAAGACTAGTAAGGAGATTGTTTTTGGATGAGTCATGGTGGCTTGTATATCTTGTAGGAGCATCTTCTTACTCTTGGTCTACTCGGTGGTGAAGTTTATTTGAGATGTATTTACCCATTACATCTTTCAGATATGTGATATTCTTTATCTTTCATAGATATGGATCTTGAATTGTTTTTTTAAGATTCTAGAGGATTCATAGTGAAAGATGGACAACATAGTTTATCTGTGATTTTGAGGACTGGTATGAGATAGTTATATGGGTTAGTTTGATCTTCTTTAAGAGGCTTACATCCATGATTTATTAAGTTAAACGGTTGGGTGTTGTTATGGTTGTTGCTTTGGGATGTGAAGAAGATCATTCTTGACATAGCTGGCACTTAGAAGTGTGTGTAGGAGGATGCTACATGTTGTGATTTGCTATTTCTCTTTAGTTTGGTTTTTTCTTCTTGTATGTTCGATCTCATATGACTTTAGATGTGAGATGTCTATATGGATCCGTGTTGTTCACTAGTTTGTGGTCATGTGTTGTCACTTGTATGATGACATGGAGGTTCCTGTGCCTCTTTCGTCTAACAGAGGTGGAGAACTTGGAAGAACTCTGGAAGACTATTGAGATAAATGATTCTTGTAGAAGGTGGTTGTAGGTTGTGCATACCAATGTGGAAGTTCCTTGGTACTACATGGTTACATTTTTTCTATGTCCTATAATTGGTAGACTCGTTATGCCATTGGTTTTTTTTAGATTTGGCATTATCGATGTAGTGGGAGTACTTGTATGTGTTTGGTCTACTTGACTGGTTAGCATGTGATGCTCGTATCTATGGTTGATGGGTTGGTTGTGTTGCTGGAGTGAGTTTACTAATATGGATACCTTGAAGGTATGGGTGATTGGTTGAAATAACATGAGTTGTGGGTGCTATTTTTAGTCGCATGGGTTTGATCAGTTGGATGGTTGTAGTCAGTTTTCTAGCTGATTTTCTAGTTGATGTAATGTCCTATTTTTGGAGAAAGGCTTCATGACTATGTTCGTGTTTGAGAGCTTTGAAGTTGTTGCTGTGGTGTTTTTTTTGTTTATAGGATCTGATGCATGTGTTCTTGAGATTGGTGCATATACTCTTGGCTCGTTCCTTTTTCCTATGGTGGATGGTTGGAGTTGTTGCTTGAGTTGGTGGACATATTGGATGTCATTGTGGGTGTCTTGGTTGGAGCATGAAAAAATTGTGTTGGTTCTTGTGTTCGAGATTGGAGGAAGCCAGTAAGTCTTTGTAAAGTGGGAGATTGTTGGGAAATGTGCCTCAACTTTATAGCTTGAAATATCTTGAAGACTTGGTATTTTCTCTTCAGTCCTGACCTTTACCTCTTTACCACTATGAATAGTTAATAGAGGAACGGTTGCATGTTTTACTGCTTTACCATGAGCCTCTTTTATTCGGTCCACGGTTGGACGGTGTTACCACCTTACCATGGTGGTCTCCTCACTGTTTGATGGTTGCGTGGTGAAGGTTCGACTATCTGGCGAAGCGGTTACCTCCTTACCACGAGGGTCACTCAGAGAAGGCATGGTGGCATGGTGAAACCATGGCGGTTGACACAGGTGGTTACCTCCCTAATATGGAAGCCCTTCAGTCTTGGAGTGGTGTCTTGGTGTTACCTCCTTAGCATGGCAGGCTTCACGTTGACTAGCGGTTACGCAGTGGCTTATCACTACACAACGAAGGTCTTTCAGCTTGAGCATAGTAGCATGGTGAACATGGTAGGAAATGATAGAAGATTACTGTTGTACCATAGAGGCTTGTTTTTTAAGTCATGGTGGAGCGGTTGATAGCAACGGTTTGGCAAGCAAGTTTTCACCGTTGTACCGTGGGTGTCTTCTTGCTAGGGTGCGGTAGTGCGGTGTATACCGCCTTATCGCGAGTGTTTGATGAATGGTGAGTGGTGGTGTAATAGAAGGAGCTCAACTTCTATTGACTATTTGGGTGATGGTCAAAGTGGTGGATGAATAATGTGATGACATGTGGCATGATGATATTTGTTGATTTTACATTGCTTTTTTAAATCAACGCTGATTGGCTAAAAGCTTTATTCTTTGGAAGCGATATATTTTCATTAAATGAACTATCTGATTCAGGAGGTTGACAGTGTGAAGATATGTCTCTGTATCCTGATTTAATGTTGGACGGCTCGATGTGTGCTACATTGTGGTGCACATTATCAAAGAATGATGGAAGGCTTGTCAGTAGGGTAATAAATTCACCCTGATGGTTGTTGATTCAATAATGACTGAGATTTCGATCAGTGAAGTGTCAAGATGATCAGATCATGTAGTGAGAATGTCTGAGTGATATGCTAAGGCATTGTAACTATGAACATTGAGTGACACAAAACTGAGAACATGTGAACCTGAGTGGTCGTGAGGTTGTGCTGGCCAGAAGGTTGGTTGAATGAGTGGGCTGCTGAAATGAAATGAATTTGCACTATATGTTGTGTGAGGACATTGTAATAGTGCGAGGATTTTGTATATTGGTATTTCCTGTATTCTCTAGATGGACAAGATGTAAAATTATTAAGAGCATAGCTCTGATATTTTATTGTAACTATTTTGTTGTTGATTAATACAATTGAGCTGAGTGTTTTGGAGAGTGGGGTTTTCTACCTGAAAAGGTTTTCCCCACGTAAATCTGTGTGTCCATGTGTTTGTCTTTCATGTTGTTCCATTATGTAATTTGAATATATGCCTTTGTTGAACCTGTTATTTGTACGCATGTACTTTTCTTAGAAGGATTAATGGGGGAACCCTTGTTCCTATTTCCGCTTGATGGCATAGTAATTTGTGTCTTTGAGGTGATTTGGAAATTAAAGTCACTAAGGCATTATTTTTCTTAGATGTTTCATTCTAAGTTGGCACGTCTCATCCCCTACACTCATGTCTTCTTTATTATTAGCATTGACTATTTTCCACTTTAAAGTAATTGCTTTGAGCAATGGTGTAGCAATTCCTTTAAAGTGGGGGCATATGTTGGCATTATTTTCAACACTCATGTTTCATTGTACGATTTTTTTCTTCTTGTGATGCATCCTTTTCTTGGTGGTGGCATTGGGTTTGATGTCCTCATAGAGCATGATATTTCTTAGTGTACAACTTTCCTCTTAGTGGTGATGCTATGTGCTGCATTCCCTAATTTGTGAATATTTTATTCTTTGAATTTTCCTCTCTTGGAGACATTAGGAACAATGTTCCCTTAGAAGACAACTTACATGAACTAAGCAATATCCTTTTGAACAAACCTTTGTTTTCATTTTTCTCATAAGACTTTAGCATAATGTGTAGCTTGTTAACCTTGTGAAGCTCGAAGTCCTAGTATTAGTTGTGTAGTGCCCTATCGGAGTTATCAGAGGGATAGCTTTGGTATGGTTAGTACAGTGAGAGAATGTAGACCCAGGATGACCTTCTCACTAAGCCATTGTCCCATGGATCACCTAGTGGATGGCCTAAGGTTCCATTATCCCGAAGTGAGCACACATCATCATTTGCATAGTGTACATTGAGTTCTACTTGTGAACGTCTTTGGAAAATCAACCGAGACGTGTTCCACATTATGTTAGATAGTTAAGGCTTGATCCACTCCCTTTCCCTAGATAAATAGCTGAGACATGTTCCACATTGCTTTGGATAGTCGAAGCTTAATCTACCACTCTTTTCTTTCTAGGCTTTGATGTTGTATAATTGAGCTTCTTTGACATTTCTACATACATATGTCTTGAATGTCTAATTTAGTGTGAGTTTGACATGGGGTCATCCTCTCACTAAAGTGGGGGCTAAATATAGTGTAGGAAAAAATATCCCTTTTTCAAACTTAATTTGGGAATTAATATTAAAATGAGCCTAATTATGCCTTAATTTAGTGTTTTAATATGTATTTTACATATTCACATTAGGTTTAGGGCCCTACTAATTAAAATGGGCTTAATTGTGCATTAAAGAAGTGTTGTAAATTGTACCTCTTTTACACCTTCACACTTATTTAGGGCTTCATTCATTAATTGAGCTTAGTTTTCCTGAATTTTCCCCTTTAATTCAAATCCAAGAAGAATTTATTTCATTTTCTAAAGAAGAAACCTAACATTCATTAATGCCATAACATAACACATCATTGAGCAATGTGTGTCCTAGGTAAGTGACGTAGGACCCAGTCACCCATGGATGAATAGGTCCTCACTTAGACCTAGGAACCTAATTCAAATTATGTTTTTGGTGGTATTTTAATGATTTCAAATCCATATTCAAATGTCGGGTTGTGTTATTTGAATTTCAAGAAATTAATGTTACATGCCTATAAATATAAGGTTATTTCACTAAGTTTTACCTAGAAATATCAAGTTATCATAAGAGTACTTTCACAAGAGCATTTCAAGGCATTCAAGAGAATATTTAGTAAGAATTGTTGCATTAATCAAGATCCTATTGTCATGTAAAATTATTCTTACATCATGCATGTTTTTGGAGCTAATATGTTGATGTAGTGTTCAAGATCCATTCAAGCATTCAAAAGAATTGTTTCAAATCAAGTTTCAAGATCAAGATCCACATCCATTGAATCCATTTCATGCAAGTTGCAGATGTACATTCCAAGGTTCATTCAAAGGTTTGATTTAGGTGGAAGAAATCTTGAAGATCTATTGAAGAGAAAAATTGAAGAACTTGTCAAAGTTGCACAAGTTGTCATCTCATGGAAACTCAATTACAAAATTTATTTCCAGTACTCTGAACCTAAAACCTGGGAAAATTGAGATATTCAAATCTGTAGTAGAGGTTCCAAAAATCTATAGAGAAACCCTAAACCAAGACCCATTCGCCCATGGATGAATGAGTCCCAGGTCAGCTTAAAAAAAACACTTTTGGTGACTTATCTTTACTCTCTCTGATTTGTAATTTGATTTCTAGTTCCATCAATATTGATCTTAATCTATTAGATGCACTTTGTAGATTGCATTTTGGAGTTATTTTTCTATTTTTTATCTTTCTCCCCAAAGTGTTGTCTAATCAAGACCCCTATCCTTGCAAAAGGAAATCAATAGATTCA
This sequence comes from Sequoiadendron giganteum, assembly GCA_007115665.2. Classification (NCBI taxonomy): domain Eukaryota; kingdom Viridiplantae; phylum Streptophyta; class Pinopsida; order Cupressales; family Cupressaceae; genus Sequoiadendron; species Sequoiadendron giganteum. The sequence continues at coordinate 647,627,116 of CM021105.1, forward strand.
CACTTTGACTTGATTCACCTCAAGGTTGTTAGTCATTTCATTGTGTGGATCTCATTTCCTAATGAAATAAAGGATAACATGTCCATTTTAAGAGCACACAAACCCCAACCCTATTTATCTTGTGTTTCAATAATACTTTCATTAGCAAATTGTAACAACTACCAATTCATGTTAAAACTCCCTTTTCATACTAAATTAATTAATAACCATTAGTGCAAGACAAATTCATAGAACATTCTAAATCTAGAAGGTATCATCAACATGAGTGCATAAATCTAGTAAGAAATGTATATTCAAAGTAGCAACTTAGCTAAGTTCTAGGGTCATTTTCCATGATAAAATATCAAATGTTAAAGTAGGATTGGTCCTTACATCAGTTAGGGTGAAGGTAAATTTTTTAATCCAAGTTAACAATGAAAATCTAACAAGTGCAATGGTTAATTTTATTTTAAAATCCATCTGCAATACTAAGCAAACATAAGGAACGATAATAAATATCTTTAATTAATAATTTTCTATGAAATTTATGCAAAAAACAAGTTAACGATACAAATTCATGCAATGCAATGTGATCTTAAGCATTTAAATTTGCAAAGTGAAATTACAAAACTTATTGAAAAAAGCCTAAAGAGTTTTACCATCACTATGAATGAAAGATATATATGATATAAGCTAATAGGTACTAAAATTACACTACTACATCCTTATGACATTGACCTTATAATAGCACGTTAATGACATAATGGGTATATGCAGGATCATCATGGAAAAAACATGCCCTTAAGTGGCAATAAAAAGACAGAAAATCAGCGTTAGACAACTTGACGTAAAAATTTGAATAAGTTATCTATATTATTTCAAAAGAATGTAAAAATAGAATCTTTATAAAATTGAACGTAGTTTCTAAACTTCTAGACCTTTGTTAAAAAAAAAAAATCTATTTGGTGAAAATTTAAAATTTCAATGCAGTAGTATTTAAATTTCAGGGTAAAAATAAGAAGTAGGTGTCTGTCTGACCATCCTAACCACAATAAAATGATAATATTTTTTTATAATATTTTAGATATAAGTAGAGGACTCGTGTTCGGATGTGATGCATATTTTTTAATAATTATTTTCCAAGTAAATAATTAATTATGAATTTTTTATTACAACTTTTAAAAAATATAAAATCTCATCTATCTAACCACCTTAACTTTGTCAAAAATTCATGAAATTCATTTTTTTTTTTTAATTCTATAGTGTGCAAATCATATAATGTGACACATGTTTTGGATTCAAAAAATGTGATACCATTTGAAATTTATAGATGTTTTTCACTCAGCCTATCTATCAGGAATTTATTCATAATTCTAATAGAAAATGAATAATAATTATTTATTGAATTCAAAGTAAAGAATAATTTATAAAGGTGGAAAGTTGAGAATATCCTCTAAAAACCCTTTTCGTTTCATCAATTTTGGGTAAAAAAAAAGTTGCCAGCCACATGGGCCATCATATGGCTTACATATTGCCACTTTTTGACCCATCATGATCCTGCACATACCCTAATGAAACAAAATTTCATCGAGAAAATATTTCTACAATCGAGTCCATACTCCAAAGCATTGATTGAATCCACAACATGATTCACATTATACCCGCATGACTTGCAAAATATACATTGAACATGTAATACTTCATGCAAATAACATTGCAAGTTCATGTCAAAGAAAGGTTGTATAATTCATTAGTTTGACTTGAATAGCTAACAATAATGGAACCACCAAGAAACAAAAAGAGTTGTAACCATTGCATGAAAATTTGGGCCTTGCATTTTTCATAGGAGTATAATTTTTCTCTTATTACACTAGTTTCCTAGTTGCAAGTGCAATTGTATGGCCTTTATTCTCTTTTAGTTGTGCTAGTATTACTCTTATTGAAATGTACAATTGGCATTTTGGAGATGATATATTCTAATGGATTGAATTTTAGATCATAATCCTTCAAATAAATTTTGGCATCACCAATTATCCATGGGATGCTATCCATTATTTGTTATTTTGTCTCTTTGTTTAGAAGTTAAATCAAGTAAAAACCTTTAGGAAGTTGTGGCTTTTACATCCTTTACCTAGTTCTTGTTGATCCATGTGCACGATATCCCTCTTGAGGGCTAATAGTCAATTGTTAATAGAGATAGTACATTCATTTATATTTTGAATGCTTAAATTCAAAACCCTCTTGTTTTGTACTATTATATGGTTTCGTTATCTTGGTATATTTTCTCTCACCCAACTAGGATGTATTGGCTTAAAAAAAAATATATATATAGGGATTATATGATTTTCGCCTCTATATTTCCTAACTTGTATTACATGTGAGATCCTCCTACCTAAATTTTATTTTGACTTCTTTTTCACCATCTCATGAGTTCTATTTGTTCTATCAACTACTATATCTCCCAATGTTTCTACATCCATAATTTTTTTAGCATTTATTCATAAACCATTGTTCCATCTTTTATTTTTTGCTTCTTCATCTCTTCTACTTTAATTGTTGGCCTACTCTAGACTTTTTGTTACTCTCAAAACTAGTCCATGATATTTTTCATTTTCAATGAATTTGGTCAAATAATATTTAAGCGTTCCAATATCCAATTATTTGCCTAACTATAGCTAGGATTAAGTTCATTACCTATATGCTTATATGATCCATTCTTTATGGTCATTGCCATATGATTAGATGTCTATATGCTTACATGCTTTTATGTACATTTTTTTTTTTGTTTTTTTCCCAATTTTAACAATTCCTTGTATTCTATGGATACAACCAATAATAAAGAAGTCTATATCTTGTCATAATGTTTCCATGTTTAGATATCTAGACAATTATGAGTACTCATAAAGACTCATCTTATGGATGATATTTACACAAATGGAGAACACACATGATAACATCCTCACATGGTCCTTAAATTTATATGGAACCCTTACTAATATCCTTTGAGTGTCTAAACATTTACTTCAAATTGTATAATCATGTCATTTTCCATTTATTATTGTGTCTATTTTTAGAAAATGCCTCGATATATTTACATAATAATAAATGATATAATCTTGTAGAAAATTAAATTCATTTCCCTAATCTTTTATATATCTATACAAATCCACGTCCCTATACAACTATTCTTACCCTATCCATTTACACATACACTTTTATACCATCATCTTTTAAAAATAGATTAATTATAATTAAAAAAGAGTAATCAAATTTAAAAAAAATAAATGTGACAAGAAAATGTTTTATGAATAATAGCTCCAAAAAATTGTCCAGAATTTGAATTACAATAATTTTTTATTAATATAATGAAAACAGGTTATTCAAGTTTGAAGGAAAAGAAAAAGGGCTATTTTATACTGAACAAATTGTGTGCTGGTTAATGTGACGGCTGTTTACATTTTAATATAATATTTGAACAAATGACAAAATTCATTTGAATGTTTGGTAATTATGTTGAAAGGGAAACATAAAAGACAATACTATTAAAAATCTCCATTCAAACTATGAAAGAGACGTACAAAGATAATTTAACTAATCTGATGTCAACTAATGACAGGAATTGTTCAAAGAAAGCAGCCATTGTCCATCACGTGCGCAATAAAAAATAGGATCTTGTGACTTTAATTCCATTTTATTTTTTCTTCTTTTCTTCTTGTCCTACTCTCGTCTAAGGTGATAATCCAAGCAATACGACATTTCCATTGAAAAATAAATCAAAAGCTGCTGGTGAACAAATACAATGAACGTGCAACCAAATTGGATTTTCAGTGCATTATCTGGAATTTTAATTGAAGTTGTATTATGTAATGGTTTATTTAGAGGGTTTGTGTTAATATATATATATATATATACAATAATAAATGATTGTTGTACATATGGTTGTCGTTGTATCAAAAAATCGATTTGTTAATGTCTGATACAACTGCCAGAGTTAATGAATCCATGGGAGGCGGTTAAGCCATGTCACGAATTCGAGCATTGCGCTCCACAACACAAGGAGACCAAAGTCGCACACCTTGCCACAATGATATGATCTTGTATGAAGTTAGATTCAAGTTCTTATCATTTGTATCTATTTATATACATATAGGTCTATATTTCCAGTTCTATTTTCTCTATTTACGCACATGTTTTTATGTATTAATTTTATCTACTTAGCTATTTGTCACTTAGATTTTATCTCTATGTCATTCTAGAACAAGTCCATGGCTGAAAGAGTGACCTTGTGATCACAAACTTGTCCGTTTTTAGTTTAAAATTTAAAATTTAAACTTGAAATTGTCTAACTCCCTTTATCCTCTTTCCTTGAGCCAATTAAACACATATTTGGCACAATTTGATATGATGCGCTAGTATTTAAATATGTTCAATACATTCATTTGAATAATCCACTCAAGCATTCAAAAGAACATAATTCAAGAGCATTGGTGTAATCAATAACAACAAATCTATATTTAATAAACTAAAATCTAGTAAAGAACATGCATATTTATGGCCTTGATTGCTATTTTTTATTTCTAATTGATCTAGCCAAAAACTCCTTATGACGTAATAGTAGCACTTTAAGGTATTTTTTTGTACTACTAGCTCCAAAAAATCAGAATTATAGCAAACTTTGAGGGAGTTACCTCCAATAATCTGAAAATATGATATGAATTGAATAAAAGATGATATGATCATTTAGGAGGAACATCTCTTCCTTTATTTATAAGCTTAACCATGTAGGGACATACCCCTTCATCCTAATAAATTGTATTTAAGGTATTAACTAAAACTAGTGTTAATGTTAAGCATGAAACAAGTGCTTAACTCATTATACTTAGGAATTATATCATATTCTTAGGATATATGATATTAAGGTAAAATATTAGGGACCTAACGAGCCCCTCCCCTTTGAAAAAAATTGTCCTCAATGCTTAGCAATTTTGGATGCTTTAGTATGAATTGTTCATCTTCCCATGTGACACCTTCAATTGACATATTCTTCCATTTGATTAGGAAATCGGAGATAGCTCTATTTCGCAATTTTTTCACTCTTTTCTCAATCATTTTCTTAGGTTCTAAAATAAAATTTCCTTCTTCATCTAGCTTTGGCAATTCTAATTGGAGTAGAATATTGTTACCTATTACTTTTTTTAAACAAGAAACATGGAAGATATGATGAATTTTAGAAGATGGTTTAAGTTTTAACCTATAAGCTACACTTCCTATTTGATGGAGAACCTTATAAGGACCATAAAATTTAGGTGTGAGATTCATGTTGTTATGTTTATCAAGGGGGATTTGGTTATAAGGTTGTAATCAAAGAAATATCCAATCTCCCTCATCAAAATTTCTCTCACTGCGATGTTGATCAGCTTGTTGTTTCATTCTATTTTGAGCCGTAACTAAATTATCCTTAATTATTTGTAGTATTTCTTGTTGGTTGAATATGGTCCTCTAATACATGAGCTTTAGAATGAGATTTCAAAATAATAAGTTGCAAATGGTGGAGGGTACCCATAAAAAGCTTCAAAAGGAGCCATTTTAGTGGATGTGTGAAATGATGTGTTGTACCACCATTCTGCAAATTGTAGCCATTTGGACCATTATTTTTGTTTATAAAACAACGTAAATATCCTTCTAAGAATTTATTCACAATTTTTTTTTGGCCATTAGATTGTGGATGATAAGACGAACTATTTGTTAGTTTTGTACCCCATGTTGTAAACAAGTTTATCCAAAAAATCTAATAAAGATAGGGAATTCCATGAAGTTTTTGCACATTTCCATGAAATTTTATGCCACTATACTTTCTTGAAATGGATGAGAGAGTCCACAAAAATGTGCATACTTGGCAATTCTATCCACAACAACTAGAATTACATCAAGATTATTAGATTTTGGTAGACCTGTAATGAATTCCATTGATATTTCCTCCCAACGTTGTGTTGGAATTCCCAAAGGTTGTAAGAGGCTAGGAGTATTTATTGTTTCACCTTTATTTCTTTGGCATAGTAAAAATTCAACCACAAATTTCATGGCATCTCCTTTTAAGCCTTCCCAAAAGAAATCTTTCTTTATACGATGACATGTCTTTAGAAACCCTGAATGTCCTCCTATTTATGAGTCATACATTTGAGATAATATGTCTTCTTTTAAATTAGAATTTTTTACATAAAAATAATCTATCTTTGTACCATAATGTATCTTCTTTCCAAACATACTTGTCGAAAGAATATTGGTCATGTTGAAGTTTCAAAATGAGATCATGTATTTGAGGATCATTTTTCCACTCTTTTCATGCAACTTCTAACCATTTTGGTTGTATTAAGGGAATGTAATAAATAATTGATTCCTCTACTTCTTGTTGAGAAAAGGCATCAACTACAATATTTCTTTACCCTTTTTATAGATGTTTTCAAAATCATATCCTAGCATCTTGGTAACCCATTTTGTTGTTTCAATGAGGATAGTTATTGTTCAAAAAAGTATTTTAGAATCTCATGATCTGTCTTGACTTTGAAATACCTTCCCATTAAATATTGACACCATTTTTTAATTGCATGAATAGTGGCTAACATTTCCTTCCCATATGTGGGACTTTGCAAGTTTTTCTCTTTGATTTGTCAACTCTTAAATGCTAATGGATGCCCTTCTTGCATTAGTATTGCTCTAATTTTGTGTCCAAAAGCATCACATTCTACCACAAATGTTTTAGAGAAGTCTGGGGTAGCTAGTACTAGGGTTGAAGTGAGAGCTTCTTTTAGTTTTTGGAAGGCCTAAGAGGATAGCTCTGACCATGAAAAGGAATCCTTCTTTAATAACATTGTGAAGGGTGATGCCATACAAGCATAATTATGAATAAATTTTATACAGTGTCCCATTAGACCCAAAAATCCCCCCAACCCTTTGATATTTTTAGGTTTTGGCCATTATTTTATGGCAACAATCTTCTTGGGGTCTACCTTAACACCTACATTTCATACCACATGTCCCAAGTATTCTAATTTTTTTACCCCAAAGACACATTTAGATGGCTTGGAAAAGACTTGATTATCTTTTAATACTTGTAATATCTTTTGTACATGTTGTAAATGTTCTTCCCATGATTTACTATAGATAAGGACATCATCAAAGAAATCCACCATAAATTTGCAAAGAAATGGGTGAAGTACTGACTTCATGAGGATTTTAAAAGTTGATGATGCATTAGTTAAACCAAATGAAATTACTAATAATTCATAATGTCCTTCATGTGTTCTAAATGTAGTTTAATGTATATCCTCTTCTTTATATGAATTTTATGAAAACCAAAAAGTAAATCTAACTTAGTAATGAAAATTGCACCATTTAGTTCATCGAATAATTCATCAACAGTAGGAATGGGAAAATTTCCTTAAAAGTGAGCTTATTTAGTTCCCTATAATCAAGGCACATTCTCCATGATTCATTCTTCCTTTTAACCATAACCATTGAAAATGAGTAGGGATTTTTACTAGTATAATGTAGAAAAATGTATCCTTTGGACATTTTCACTTTCATTTGGATCTTTCTTATGGTTTTTGGTCTAGTTTTGCCTAGATTTAATGTTGTAAAGTTACCAACACATTCACATTATGTCGTGAACCCTTGTCAATCAATAAGAATTCTATGGTGTCTTGTAGAAGTGTTGTGAATTGTTGTAACCTACTTTCACACTTCTTTAGGACCCTTGTATATATTTCACCTAAATAACCTCTTTTTACCCCTTACCAAGCCTTATTTCAAAGTGTTGTAAGGAGTTGTAACAAAATCTCACACTTTTTGAGGCTTCTCATCAGTAATTTGACCCTTTCTTATGTTAAAATGACCCCTTAATGCACTTATAGGCCCTACTTAAGTGTGTTTTGGAGAACAATCCCATTAAACATCATTTAACACACTTCAATTCTCGACAAATAGAAAAATTTCCCTGGTGGTACCAAGTCGCCACCTTGGGCGACTTAGTCCCATCTAGCTTAAAAATCAAAACTATTTTAATATTTTGGCGAGATATTGTTCTCTAAACCCTAAGGTCGGCCTGTGATGAGGTATTTTCAAGAAATTAAGGAAAATCATGTATAAATAAAGGTTTTCCCCCTTATTTTAACCCTAAATAGTTGGCTAATTCATCCATTCTCCTTTCTTCATTCATCATTCTTATCAAGCAAGCTAGGGTTTTTGCATTCTAAGTCATCAAGAAGCATTCAAGGGATGAATCTTCAACGATTATTGCAGCAATTCAAGATCTATCATCAAGGAAAGGTTTTGGATTCCATTGTTTCATATTTCATGCTTTATTTCATTATCTCTTCATTTTTGGTTTAATTACCTAAAAGGGGTTTGACCAAGGTAAACCCCCATGCCCTAACATCCAACATTTCTTTCTCTCTTTGTGTGATTTGCAGGTCTTGTTTGTAAATTTCTCAAAGAGCAAGGTGTGAAATTTTGTCAACAACTTATAAAATCCCTTCAAGGTTATCAAAACCCTAAACAAGGCTTGGAGAACACTTACAAGCCAAATTCCATAGTTTCAGATCTGAAAAATTACCAGGAGTAGAAGTGCAAACCAAGAGCTACAGATTCCGCTTTTGAATATTTAAAAAATTCAAAGTGGACACTTCCCCCAATTGTGGCATCCCACTATGCAAGTTTTTAAGATATTTTTGTAGATTCGAATACTCATTTGAATGAAACAAGCCCCGATGTAGTTTTATGAAATTTTCTTGAAACTGGACTAAGTCACCCAATTTGGCAGAAGTGTCCCACCAGGATTAAAAATAAAATTTTCTAGAACTTGTGAGACTTTTGCAGTCTTCATCCCAACCTCTATCAATCTCCAGGTGAACTCTTTCTGTTTACCCCTATTTTGTTTGTCCTACATTGTATTTTCATCTATTCTTCTGCATATTGTTGGATGTTGTGGTTGTGTTGCTGATATATTGTTGTCATTGATGTCAACACTATTAGCATTTTAATCTAATTAAGGTTGTATATGTTGAGGAGATTGAGAAAATTGTAAAAAATATAGTACAAGCAGCCAATGGAGCTGAGAAGGTCAGAATGTTGGAAAGCTCTGTGTGTTGAATATCTAAAGGTGCGCTTCAAAGGGTTTGGTGTCAAACCTTTCTAGTATGTTTTATGAAAGTTTCAGTGGTGCGTATGAAGTTTTTTGGAAGTTATGATGATCTGTGTGCCTACAATTATTCAGTCTCTGTAGATGGTATTATTGGTCAAAGCAGATGAAAGTATGGTAATCTCATGTATTGATCATGTGCCTATGACATTCATGGATGAGTCTAGATCGTGCTCTATCCTTGGTGTATGTCTTCAGTGATTAGAGTGTTCATGATTGGAGTTTTTTCCAATATGCGCCCTAGTGTTCATGTTCTTGGTTGACATTGTGGTGTTAGCGTGTTGTGGGTCCACGAGGATTAATATTTTATTGTTTGGCATGTTTGGATATGTTTTTTTGGGTCCTCACTATGTTATGGCCAACTTGTGTTGGTACGCATTAAAATTTATTCATGTATCAAGGCCGACATTTGTAATTTATTCCTTATTTGTGGTCGACTACATAGTGGATGCAAATCCATGTAGTGGATATATATACAAGATTGTTTTCCTCATTTAGAGGGTGCTCAAGTTTACAAGTGATGTACAAGTGTGAATAAAGGTCAGATCATTTAGAGCAGAGTGTGGAAGAGTTTGAAGAGGTTTTAGTGTGCCTAATTTGAACTGTAATTAGGCTTTTGCAGAAGCTATTTTCTTAGTTCAAATTCATCAGATGGATTTAATTTGATTATTGTATGTAAGGCAACGAGCCTTACCTTTGAGCAGTGTGCTCTAGGCAATGTGCCTGAATGCAAGTGCATTCTTTTTTTATTCTTCATTATACTTCTAACATGGTATAATCTTGTGGACTAACATCCACCATGGTTTTTCCTCTCACAAGGTTTCCACATATAAAATCTTTGTGTTCATGTGTCTCTGATGTGTTGTTCTTATGCTTGCATTATTAATTATCAAAACTGTGATATAAGGATTGGTTAATGTTTTATAAGTTTGATTTTGGTAACAACTGATTCACCCCCCCTCTTAGTTGTCTATCCTTGTTTTGCCAACAATTGGTATCAGAGCAAGTTCCTTTGAAAGAAGCCTAATAGCTTGAGGTGATCCAAGATGGCATCATTTAAAAAGGATACTCCTAGATTTGATGGTACAAACTACTCTCTATGGAAAGTCGAGATGGAATGCCGTTTGAGGTGCATCGATGAACCTTTCTAGAAGATGACACAAATTGCATATAATATTCCTCAGAATGGTCCCTCCTTTGAAGATGAGATCAAGAAAGAAAAAATTAATATTAGGTCAGTAGAAACATTGGTGAGTGCTTTGACAAATTTGGAAATGACAAATGTGATGGGTTTGAAGACTACATATCAGATTTGGAAAAAGCTGAAAACATTGTATGAAGGAGATGCACTAGTGAAAAGTTCTAAGCTACCAAGTCTAAAAGGAAAATGGGAGAGCTTAAAGATGAGTGAAGATGAGAACATCTTTTCTTTCTCGCATAATATAAATGAATTGGTGATGGACATTAGATGTTTCGGTGGAACTATGAATGATGATGAAATTGTGACTAAGATACTTAGATCTGTGCCCCCTTCCTACAAGACAAAAGCTCATGATATTGATGAACTCAAAACAATGATGAATATTACAAAAGACATGTTGATTGGAAAACTTGCTGCATTTGAATTAAGTGAATTTGGTGAGTCTGCTCCTAAGACTAAATCTTCTTTCAAAGCAATTGTATTCGGGAAAAAGAGATATGATTTAGGAGAGAGTTCATTCAGATATGAAGATGAGATGAAGCAGATTGAAGATGAAGAAAGGGAATTGGAAGAACTAGAAGCATTGATTATGAAAAGAGAATCAAGAGGTCATGGTAAGTACAAGGGAAAGTTACCTATTAAATTATTTTCTTGCAGTAAGATAGGTCATTTTTCTTCTAGATGTCTTGAAAGAGTTTCAAAATATAAGCTTGAGAATACTAGATTTCTTAAGAAAATTCTATTATGCTAAAGAAGGTGTAACTGATGAAGAATCTGATAAAGAAATTGGAAATGAAGATGAATGGGTATTTATTGCTATCAAAGAAAATGGCTAGGTGTCCACTGAATCTGGTAGTAATGTAAATGTTGAGAAAGCTCTTGCAGCCAAAGTTGAAGAGAAAGATGAGTGGGTAATTGACAACGGATGCTCACATCATATGACTAGTGACAAAAGAAAATTTGTAAGCTTGGAAAACTATGATGGTGGTGTAGTGAGGTTCGGTGACAACACTTCTGTTGTGATTCATGGCAGAGGCACTATTTATTTTGGTGGTATGCACAATACTGATGATGTTGTTTATGTAGAAGGCCTAAAGCATAACTTGTTGAGTGTTGGACAAATGGTGGACAAAGGCTACAATTTTTAGTTCAAGAATGGTAAGTGCAAAATAACAGGGAGTTCAGGAAATATAATTGCTTCAAGAACAAAGACAAAAGGTAATATCTTTCATTTAAGTACTGCTAGTCCAAATTGTCTCATTGCTCAAATTGATGTAAGTTGGTTATGGCATAGGAGGTTATGCCATGTGAACTTTGACAACATTTTCAAGATAAGTTCTAATCAAGCAGTCAGAGATTTACCTAAGTTAGTGAAGCCTACTAACACTATGTGCAAGGAATGTCAGATGGGAAAGCAAACAAGAAATTCCTTTCGGAGCAAACAGTACATCTCTAATGGAGTACTGGATTTGATACTTACTGATCTATGTGGTCCTTCCAAAATCAGAAGCCTAAAAGGTGAAAGGTACTTTATGTTACTCATTGATGATTTTTCTAGAATGATATGGGTTGCTTTCTTAAGAGAAAAACATGAAGCACTAGAAAAGTTCAAAAGTTTTAAAGCTATGGCAGAGAATGAGATAGGTCAAAAGATCAAATGTCTAAGGTTAGACAAAGGTGGTCAATTTACTTCATGGGAATTCAATTCTTTTTATGAAGAGAATGGTATTCAAAGACAACTATCTACTCCCTAGACCCCTCAACAAAACGGAGTTGTTGAAATAAAGAATATAACCATTCTAGACACTACTAGAACCATGATGCTGGAAGAAAATGTTCCTCATTTCTACTTGAGAGAAGTTGTAAGTACTACTATGTATACTATTAACAGGGTGAATGTCAACAATAATTCTGGTAAGACACCTTTTGAGTTATGGTTCGGTTATAAGCCTACTGTCAAATACTTCAAAAAATTTGGAAGAAAATGCTACATCAAGAGAGATGATGATACAGGTAAGTTTGATGCTAGAAGTGATGAAGGAATAGTCCTAGGATACTCTACTAAAATCAAAGCTTATCGGTGCTTTAATAAAAGGTTGAAGAAAATGGTTGAAAGTGCAAATGTTAAGGTTGATGAAGATATTGGAAAATCATCCAGAGTCAGTGATTATGATTCAGATGATCAACATGATGATGCTGAAAATGATGCTCAGACATAGAATCAACTTCAGATTATTTCGGTGAATCGAGAAAATCAAGAAGCAGAAACGAGTGAAAGTGTAGAAGAAAGATCACAAGAACAAGAGGTAAGAGAAAACTTCAAAACTCCTAAGTATGTGAGAAGAAATAATTTTTATAGTCAGATCATAGGAGACAAAACCAAAGGTGTTCAAACTAGAAGAAGAATTCTAGAAGAATATTGTCTAATTTCTAAAGCTGAACCTAGAAATATAAGTGAAGCATGCAAGGATGAACATTGGATGAAAGCCGTAAAAGAAGAGTTGTTGTAAATACAGAAGAATAATACACGAGATATTGTTCCTAGACCTCAGAACAAGAATGTTGGAACCAAGTGGGTTTTCTAGAATAAGCTAAATGAACAAGGTGATGTGGTTAGAAAAAAAGAAACATTGGTTTGAAAAGGTTACTCATAGATGGAAGGTATTGATTTTGAAGAAACTTTTTCTCCTGTTGCTAGAATTGAGGCTGTTAGGCTACTTCTTTCTTATGCTACTTTCAAGAACTACAAAGTTTATTAGATGGATGTGAAATCAACATTTTTGAATGGTGAACTAGAAGAAGAAGTTTATGTTGAAAAACCAAATGGATTTTAGTTGACTAATGAAAAGGACATGGTATGTCGATTGAAGAAAGCTTTGTATGGACTAAAGCAAGCTCCTAGAGCTTGGTATGCTAGATTGGACAAATATTTATTGAATCTTGGATTCAGTAAAGGTACTACTAACAACAATTTGTATTTCAAGTTGAATGAGAACAAAGAATTGATCATTGAAGTCTTTGTTGATGATATTATCTTTGAAGGAGATGATGATTTATGTATGAAGTATGTTGATGAAATGAAAAGTGAATTTGAAATGTCAATGATAGGAGAGCTAAAATTCTTTTTGGGATTGCAAATCACTCAGTCAGAAGATGGGATCTTTATATCTCAGTCCAAATATGTAAAAGAGTTATTGAAAAAGTTTGGCTTGGAAGAAGAAAAGCCTGTTGGTACACCTATGGTGATCGGATGTAAACTCACATAGAATGATGAATCCCCTAAAGCAAATCAAAAAATGTATAGATTGATGATTGGTGGATTGCTCTACTTGACTCAGAAAAGACCAGATATAATGAATTTTGTGTGCATGGTTGTTAGATTTCAAGTTGATCCTAAAGAGTCCCATGTGACTGCTATGAAAATATTATTCAAATATCTGAAAGGGATAGATGATATTGGTCTTTGGTAGCCTAAGAATGATGATCTTAATCTAATTTCTTTTACTAATGCTAATTAGGCAGGAGATATAGATGACAGGAAGAGTACTAGTGGTGGTGCATTCTTCTTAGGTAAGAAGCTGGTATCTTGGTTAAGCAAAAAGAAAAACTCAGTTTCATTATCTATTGTTGAGGCAGAGTACATTTTTGCTGCAAACAATTGTACCCAAGTATTATGGATGGAGAAATTTTTGAGAGATGTCAGAATTGAGTATGAAGAACCCATTTCTATATTCTATGAAAATTCAACTGCCATTAACATTTCTAATAATCTGGTATTGCATTCAAAGACAAAGCATATATCTATCAAGTATCGCTTCTTGAGAGACAAAGTAAGTGACAAAGAAGTCAGACTGGAGTACATACCTACCAAAGATAAAATTTTCGATATTTTTACAAAGTCGTTTCCTAAGTATACTTTTGAGTACCTCAGAGGCAAGTTAGGGGAAATTTCCCCTCCTAATCAGAACTAAGATGTAGGTATTTGCATTAGTCCATGAATTCATTGATATATCATATTCCAGATTGATGTTGTGGTGACTGCTACTCAGGGGACTAGTAAGATGTTTTCAAGATTGAAATCAGAGCATATGTACCTTTTCCATTGATTTCAAAGGGGGAGAGAAGCAATGCGAAAAAATGGGAAAGAAGAAGGAAACAAAAAGTGCACAATCTCAGAGGGAGAGTATTAAAGAAGGGTTAGTTGGGTTGATGGTATTATTCTTCACATCATGTGTTGCCATCAATGGAAAAGGGGGAGATTTTTGGATGTTGTGGTTGTGATTCTGATATATTGTTGTCACTGATATCAACACTATTAGCATTTTAATCTTCTTCAGGCTGTATATGTTGTGGAGATTGAGAAAATTGTAAAAAATATAGTATAGGCAACTAGTGGAGCTGAGAAGGTTAGAATGTTGGAAAGCTCTGTGTGTTGAAGATCTGAAGGTGCGCTTCAAAGGGTTTGGTATTGAACCTTTCTAGTATGTTGTCTGAAATTTTCAGTGGTGCGCATGAAGTTTTGTGGAAGTTATGACGATTTGTGTGCCTATAGTTATTCAATATTTGTAGATGGTGTTCTTGGTCAAAGCGGATAAAAGTATGGTAATATCATGTGTTTCTCATGTGCCTATGACATTCATGGATGAGTCTAAATTGTGCTCTATCCTTGGTGTATGTACGCATATATTGGAGTGTCGTGATTGGAAACTTTTTTGATATGTGCCCGAGTGTTCATGTTCTTCACTGACATTGTGGTGTTAGCATGTTGTGGATCCATGAGGATTAATATTTTATTGTTTTTCATTTTTGGAGATGTTTGTTTGGGTCCTCACTATGTTATGGCCGACTCGTGTTGGTACACATTGAAATTTATTCATGTATCAAGGCCGACACTTGTAATTTATTCCTTATTTGTGGTTGGTAGCATAGTGGATGCAAATCCGTGTAGCAGATATATATACAATATTTTTTTCCTCATTTAGAGGGTGCTCAATTGTACAAGATATGTACAAGTGCAAATAAAGGTAAGATCATTCACAACAGAGTGTGGAAGAGTTTGAACAGGTTTTAGTGTGCCTAACTGGAACTGTAATCAGGCTTTTGTAGAAGCTATTTTCTCATTTCAAATTCATTAGATGGATTTAATTTGATTGCTATATGTAAGGCAGTGAGCCTTCCCTTTGACTAGTGTGCTCTAGGTAGTGTGCGTGAATGCAAGTGCATTCTCTTTTTATTATTCATTATACTTCTAACAGGGTATAATCTTGTGGACTAACATCCACCATGGTTTTTCCCCTCATAGGGTTTCCATGTATAAAATCTTTGTGTTCATGTGTCTCTGATGTGTTTTTCTTATGCTTGCATTATTAATTATCAGATCCATGATATAAGGATTGGTTAATGTTGTATAAGTTTGATTTTGGTAACAACTGATTTACCCCCCCTCTTAGTTGTCTATCCTTTTTTTTCCAACACATGTCACATTGCATCTTCAAGTATTCTATGTCTTCCAAGTTTACACTTGGTGGTGAACCCCTTTCTATCCACTTCCATCCCAAAGAACTCTCCCTTTGATAGATTTTAATCTCCCTTGCATTGAAGTATCAAGGGTTTGTTCTTGAATTTAGTGATAGATCTTTATCCCTTTTCCTTTAGGTGAAAAACCCTAGAAGGTACAATGAAGGTGACAAAAATATTTAATACATTTTGGTGAACTTGACTTTTTAATACCTTCTTTTCTGACTTGGAGTCCCTTATCACCCTAGATTCAGTTGGCATTGCATTTTGCATTAGTGAATTTGCATTAGTCTCAAATCATTATCAATCATACGAAATTTGCATTTACATTTCCTCATCCAGTCATCCAACATGAAAAAAATCCAAACTAGTTGAAATTTTTTGGAAATTTTGAAAAAAAACCTAACTGGGACTAATTCGCCATTCTGGGTGACTTAGTCCCTATCCATATTTTTCAGTCTATTACAACATCAAAAACCTCGTTTCTATTCTTTCTTAGCCTCCTAGTACCATATAATATAAGTCTATAAAGTTTTGAGAACATTGGTTTTATGCATTTAGCTCATAATCATCAATTTAGGGTAGTCATTCTTGAAATAATTTCATCATTACATCTAAAAATGCTCACAATTCTAAAATTTTGCATAACATGGCTAAAAGTAATTTTCACTTTTGCATACAAAATGTTTTTATTCATAAAACTTTGCATAAGTTTGATAAAATTTATTTTCATTTTTGCATATACATTGTTTACATTCTTAAAGCTTTGCATTTATTGGATAAAAATGTTTTGTATCTTTGGATATACATTGTTTATATTGCTGAAACATTGCATGAAATAGTTGCATATACTTTTCATTTTTGTTCAAAAAATGCTAATATCTTACATATCTAGACATGCTAAGAACATTTCCTATCCCCTCCCTATATGAGAATGTTATAGTGAAAGATGATACAAACTTGGACATTCCTAACGATCATATTTGTTCTTCTCCTAATCTCTCTCCTCTTAGTGATGAAGAGATTTTGGTGTTAGAAGAACCAATCAATGAGAGTTTTTAGAATCCTATGTGTTTCTCTCCTCTTACATCTCTTAGTGCACAAGAAATTAATGAACACGACAACACAAATGTAGGTAATCATGACAATAACATTTGTTCTTCTCCTAGTATTTCTCCTAGTTGTGTAGAAGATACTTTGCTATTAGAAAACACAATTAATGAAGGTCATGAGAATCTTAGTTGTCCCCATTCACCTAGAGAAACCCTTATTGAGCATGCCAATTCAATCATTAATAATTCCCCTATTTGTGATGAAGTCATTTTAGAAGAAACAACCTTTGATTGTCAAGTGCAGTTGGTTTGTAGTTCTCCTAAAAACCTTCCTCCTAGGGAGGATATCATGATACCTGATAAGGCTAACAATGACAAAATAATATTGTATCCTTAGAAGCAAATGAACAGAAATCCTAAAACTCTCACTTGCTCAAGGATGTTAATATTATTCAACCTCAACTTATTCTTTACTCACCATCAAAAAAACCTTCAACTCAAACCAAACCTAAATTCATCCTTTATCCCTCTAATAACAATGATTCACACACACATTACACCAAAAACAATCCACACCCACCGTAATAAACCTTGACTTTACCTTTTCCTAATCCAATCTTGCCTCAAGATCCTTGATTAAATTCACTCATTAAGGAGTATGACCTTGTTGAAAAACTAAGGAATACTCCTACCAAGATATCATTATGGGATCTTATTCAAGCCTCCCCTCACTATCATAACATGATGCAAAAATCCTTACAAAAGTCCCTATCCCTTCTAATGTGAAACCAAATGACATATAGCAAGTATATTTCAAGGAATAAATGCTGATATTGTTTTTCACCAAAGTGAGTTCCCTCCTTTGGAAGTGCAAAAACAAGATGATGCTTTCATGATTATCACTTAATACAAACAAAAAGGGATCAAGAGAACTCTTGTCGATGTCGACTCTACCCTTCATGTGTGTAGTGTGATCCTTCTGAATAGGCTTGGCATTGATAGATCAAACATTCAACCCGATTCTTTATCTATTAGGGGATTCAACAATGTCACAAAGAAACCACTAGGTGTGGTTACTTTACCTCTTATAGTTGGAAAGGCCACATTGGAAACACTGATCCACATTATGCCTCATGAACTTTCATATAATCTTCTCTTAGGGAGACCATAGATTCATACAATGAATGGGGTGCCTTCCACTCTTCATCGTAAAATGAAATACATCTAAAAAAATAAAGTGCACACACTTGAAGCTGATCATGAGTTGTTTAGTGTCCTACAACTTGAGACAAACAAAGAGCATCATTTCAACACCTTAACACTAACCACACAAGTGGAGCCCACAATACAAAAAAACAAAGAACAACATATTGAACAAATCATGAAGCTCTTAGACAATGATTGAGTTTCCTTAGATTTCACACCTACCTTAATGGGAGAAAACAAGATCATAAACAAAGACTCTAAAAAGGGAACCACAATCTTGTCAACACAAGACTCGACAAATCCTTCACAAGAATCCACCTCAACTACTTTAGACAACGAAGCAAAAATTAAAAAACCACCCAATCCAAAAGATATGAAAAAGCTTTATGGAAAAGGTTATGAGCTTATGAAACAACTTGGTTACAGTGGAAAAGGATGTGGTGCTAACGAACAAGGTATATGTGTCCCTATTGATTCTAACATGTAGAAAAATAAACACGGTCTTGGTTATTGTCCTTTGATAGAAATCACCAAGTCTTCATTCAACATCAACACTATCACCCATGATTCCTCTAAACAAACCTTAACACTAGCTCATCCAAAATCGATGGACACTAGTGGTCTAAATATTGATCCTTTGCAACAATTGAAAAACACAAAGAAATCTTTGCCTAATGTCAATGTCATCTCACAAAACACTAATGATTCATATTTTACACACTCCTCTAAAGGAGCATACAAATTCTCACAATCTATAGAGCCTTGTGTAGGTATGCCATCTTGTACTAAGCAAGAGATATCTTTGTCACACGATAGAGGAACACCTCCTACCATTGATAAAGAGGGTATATTGTCGAGACTCCTCCAAGATCACTTGATATACCTTCTGACATGAACTTGAAAGAAATTATATTACAAGAATTCCTTTTATGTATATCATAGATTTCATGGTCATTCTACTAATGAATGCAAGGCCTTGAGTAGTAAACTCCAACATCTTAAGGAGTTTGGTCTTCTTCTTTATGTGGGGGCACCTAATTCCTCTAATTGATACTGATTTTCTCTCTACCATGCATCTCATCAATCCTTTTGGCTCACTCATGTCCTACACTAAGTAGGGGCAAAGGGTTAGATAACCTTTTCCTCGTATGTCACTTTTTTTAGTCTCTTTTGGCTAGTCATTAACCTTTCATGAACATATAAGAGAAATCTTGGGACGTGGAAAACATGCCTTAAGTTGACTCGAATGTGACATACTACCTTTTCGTGACGTAGCTTATTGGAAACATATGAATTGGCATAGGGCTTTCCAAACAAGCTCTCGTGTCTTCTTCTACTTTAAAGAAATTTCTCACAGTAATGGTTTTAGCAACCACATTAAAGTGGGGGAATACATTGACACTCACATTTCATTGTGTGATTTTTTTTTTCTTTCTATTTCCTCTCTTGAAAACATTAGGTACGATGCTACACAGGATGAGACATTGCACTTGTCCTCTCTTGGAAACAAAATGAGACCTCTTGAACTTTTCCTCTTTTGGAGACATTAAGCATGATGTTCCTTAAGATGAGACCTTGCACGAACTAAGAAAAATCCCTTTGAACATTCCTTACACCATTTTTATGTTTCAACAATCATTTACAAAAGCCATTTTCTTTTGTGGAACCTTATTAAAGTTATCAGGAGGTATAACTTTGGTATGGTTCGAGTGGGAATCCCAACTAGTGGAATGAATTTCCCCATAGCCATCTATGTGTGTGTGAGTTCATACTAGCCATGAGTTTATGTTTCTCACCCTTTTTGATTTCTCACTCAATGGAAAACCATGACTTATGTTGCCTTACAGTGAGTATGCATTTTTGGACAAACAACCTAGATCTGATCCACAACGATCGAAGCTTGATCTACCATTTCTACTTTCATTCTTGTTCTTCCTTTAGTTCTTGTCATTGCATGATCATGTATCTTGTTTTGCTGCAAATCATTCACCTTGTGTGTGTCATCTTGTACTTATGTCGGTTTGAATTAGGATCTTGGATCCTAGGGGCTTACACTACCTTCCTTGATATTTTTCATCCTTTGTCATCCGCATTGGTACAATTGGACCCCTCTCTTGAATGGCTACTTTAGTGTGAGTTTGAAGCAAGTTCATCCTCTCACTAAAGTAGAGGCTAAATGTAACATAGAAAAATGTATCCTTTGGAAATTTTCATGTTCGGGTCTTTCTTGTGGGTTTTGGTCTAGTTTTTACTTGATTTAATGTGTAATATGACCGACACATTCACATTAGGTCTTGAACCCTTGTCAATCAATAAGAATTCTATGGTGTCTTGTAAAAGTGTTGTGAAGTGTTGTAACCCATTTTCACACTTTTCTAGGACCCTTTTGTAGACACTAAAAATATCTTGATTGATATCATGCACTTGATCCTGATTAACTAACACCAATTCTTCCTTAATCATTTCCACACTAACCAATTAATTTAATAATCTTTATTTAATTAATTAAATTTCCTCCTTAAATCGGATAATACACTTTATCAGATTATTTCATCGTATCCTAATGTTCTTCCTTTAATTAAATAAATCAATTTTATTTAATTAAAATCCTAAAGTTCTAACATCCTCTCATTTGATTTAAATAAACCCAAAAATTTAAATCAAATGTCATAAATCAATTAATTTCATCTAAGTTAATTAATCCTAAATTAATTAGCTCCTAACAGTAATCCTCCATTCCTCTAGATTTTAACTCCACCCCAGGGTAATTCAACCTTGGTCAACTAACCAAGTTGCATATGTAAATCAATTTACTTGATTTACTAACTACCTTATTTTCTTTCAAAAGGGCATATTCCTAGAATATTCCACCCATTTGACTTTTCCCTCCCAAAGGACTTTTGTCCTCTTTCTTGATCCACCTTTGCATTAAAGAGCTCTTACACACAAGCCACCTTGACTTTAAATAGCTCTTACACATTCTCTTACACAAGCCACCTTGGCTTTAAATAGCTCTTACACATTCTCTTACACAAGCCACTTTGGATTTAAATAGGTCTTACACCTTCCCTGACACAAGCCACCTTGGCATTTATTCTTCTTACACATCCCATTTCCCAAGATGTGCTCACACATGTGTGAGAAAATCACCTCCAAGATTCATTAGCATGTTGACAAGTGACACCATGCTATTGGTCCAATTTTTAATCCCACATTCTCCTCATTCTTCACTCTTCAATCCTTGGCTTCTATAAATAGAGGCATCATTTTCACAATGAGGATCCACAACTAAGAGCATTATCACTATAGGCATTTCATTCCATAGTTTTCATCATTCTCAAGTAATTTAGCTAGATTATAGTCAATTTAATACTTTGTTCATCAAAAATCCATCATCAACCTTATCAAGGGGTTAGGAAAGGGCTTCTTTCCACATCAAAGGAGCACTAATCCACCTATGGGGTGCTAGTTTGAGAATTAGAATAGTATTTCATTAGTAGTTTATTTGATATTCTACTTTGTTTTCATGTTCTTATGCTTAGATGAATTTCATAGGGAATGCTTAATTCCTACTTGTTTCTTGACAAATGATCACTTGTTTGTTCATGTTTGAGCAGGTTTAGGAAGAGAATTCACACCTTTTAATATATTTCACCTAAATAACCTCTTTTTACACCTTACCAAGCCTTATTTCAAAGTGTTGTAAGGAGTTGTAATAAACTCTCACACTTTTTGAGGCTTGTCATTAGTAATTTGACCATTTCTTATGTTAAAATGGCCCCTTAATGCACTTATAGGCCCTACTTAAGTGTGTTTGGAGAAAAATCCCATTAAACATCATTTAACACACTTTAATTACTTACAAATATCAAAATTTCCTTGGTGGGACCAATTCGCCACCTTGGGTGACTTAGTCCCATCTGGCTTAAAAATCAAAACTATTTTAATATTTTGGCGAGATATTGTTCTTGAAACCCTAAGGTCAGCTTGTGATGGGGTATTTTTGGGAAATTAGGGAAAATCATGTATAAATAAAGGGTTTTCCCCTCATTTTCACCCTAACTAGTTGGCTAATTCATCCATTCTCCTTTCTTCATTTATCATTCTTCTCAAGCAAGCTAGGGTTTTTGCATTCTAAGTCATCAAGAAGCATTCAGGGCTGAATCTTCAACCATTGTTGTAGAAATTCAAGATCTATCATCAAGGCAAGATTTTGGATTCCATTGTTTCATATTTCATGCTTTATTTCATTATCTCTTCATTTTGGTTTAATTACCTAAAAGGGGTTTGACCAAGGCAAACCCCCATGCCCTAACATTCAACATTTCTTTCTCTCTTTGTGTGATTTGTAGGTCTTGTTTGAAAATTTATCAAAGAGAAAGGTTTGAAATGTTTTCAACAACTTATCAAAGCCCTTCAAGGTTGTCAAAACCCTAAACGAGGCTTGGAGAACACCTACAGGCCAAATTCTGCAACTTCAGATCCGAAAAATTACTAGGAGCAGAAGTGTAGATCGAGAGCTACATATTCCCCTTTCAAATCTTCAGAAAAGTCAAAGTGGACACTTCCCCCAGTTGTGGCGACTTAGTTCCTTTGTGTGAGTTTTTTAGAGATTTCTGTAGATTCGGATACCCATTTGGCTGAAACAAGCCCCAGTGCAATTTTTCAAAATTTTCCTAAAAGTAGACTAAGTCACCTAGTTTGGCACAAGTTTCTTGCCAGGCTTAAAAATCAAATTTTCAGAAACTTGTGAGACATTTGTAGTCTTCATCCCAGCCTGTATCAATTTCCAAGTGCAATATTTTTCTTTACCCCCTTTTTTTTGTCCTACATTGTATTTTAATCTATTCTTCTGCATATCACATTGCATCTTCAATCATTCTATGTCTTCCAAGTTTACACTTGGTGGTGAACCCCTTTCTATCCACTTCCATCCCCAAGAACTCTCCCTTTGACATATTTTAATCTCCCTTGCATTGAAGTCTCAAGGGTTTGTTCTTGAATGTAGTGATAGATCTTTGTCTCTTTTCCTTTAGGTGAAAAACCCTGGAGGTACAACGAAGGTGACAAAAATCTTTGTTACAACTAGGATGAATAATTCCCGAATCCAACATTTCCTTGACTATTTTTTCAATTTATGTCTTTTTTCATAAGGATAACTATAAGGTCTAATGTTAGGAGGAATTCTTCTAGGTATTAATTCAATGGAATGATCATCGTCTCTAATTTTTGGTAGACCCTTAGTTTCTTTAAAAAAAATTGGTGTTTTTGAATTATCTCTTAAAATTCTTGTGGATGTTAAGTTTTCGCATTTTATGCTTCTATAAAATTAGTTGTGCCACTAGACCATATGAACCTTTCTTAATTAATTTATCCATCCTATGGGAGCTAATAATTTTATCTGGTGGTGATGTTACTCCTATAAGTTTATAATTTTGTCCATTAGAGTTGAAAGTCATAAATAATTCTTGATAATTGAAGGACACTGTTCCCAGCTATTTAAGCCATTGTACTCCTAAAACTACATCTGCTCCACCTATTGAATAGGAAACATATCTGAATCTAGATGGAAATTTCCAATTGAAAGTTTTATATGATTGCAATTACCACCACAAGAGAGTTATTTTCCATTAGCTATCATGACTTGAAAGTTAAATACTAGATATAAAAAATAATTAAGCTCATGAGCTAATCTTCTATCAATAAATTTATGTGTATTGTACCTATATCAATCAACACTATTACCTTTCTCTTTTTTATATAACCAAAAACCTTAAGTGTTTGTGGTGTTCGTGTTCCATTTAATGCATGTAATGATATATTAGGACTATCTTCTTCCTCTAAATTTTCATTCTTTAGTTCCATATTTGGTTCTTCTATAGTTACCTCTTCCTCTTCTTCAACCTCATTCTCAATAATCATTAGTCTCTTTTCATTATCACCACAATTATGTCCCCTAGACCATTTTCTATCATAACACCAACATATAATCTTTTCTCTTTTATCTTCCTCTTATTGAGGAGAGAGCTTAGTTATTTGTTTTGGGCTGAAAAGGTTAGCCCCATTTTTGCTAATAGGATTACTAACACTCTTATCTTTTCATCCTACTATTTGGCCTTGTGTTGATCTTTTTGTAGTGAGGTTTCATTTCTCTATGTGTAATTCTTGTTTCATTTCCTTTCTAATTGTACAAGGTTCCAATAAATGAAAATCATGATTAATTTGTTCATTAAGTCCATTGATGTAGAGTTGTAACCTTTGATAAGGTGTCAAATCTTGAGTTCAAATTTCCAATCTCATGTGTTCAACATTGTATTCTGCTATAAACCCTATTTATTTTAAATTTTTAAGTTGGGTAAAATATCTCCCCTTCCATGGTTGCTCATATTGGGCTACTAAGTCATTAGTAAATTCTCTCCAAGTAACTCCCCTTTTTTTTAAACCATCATCCATTGGTACCATTGATAAGGTTCATATTCTAAATGTAATGAGGCTATGCCAACCATTACATCATTTGATATATTATGAAGTTTAAAATATTGTTCCATGAGACTTATCCATGATGTTACATATGTACCATCAAACTTTGTATATCTATTTTGGGTAGGTTTTGTTTTGAACCTTGAAAAGATTGACCTATTCCTTGATTTTTTCTATTAGGCTTGTACCCACCTTGGTGGATTTTTGAACCCCTTAATTCATATAGTATTACTTTTTCAAACCTACATAACCCCTCATTTAAGGATAATTTAAATGGGTCAAATAAGTTATTCTTAATGAAATTTACCAATTTTTCACAATCCAATGATACTATTGCCTCAATTTTTGGTGGTTGACAATAAAGATGGTCATTGGCTTCTTCCTTCATAAGAGATTCCTCTTGTCCTAAATATGATATGGATTCAAGTTTTTATTTATTTTGAACAATAGATTCCACTTTATTAATTGAGGATAGAAATTTATGGTTTGACCAAAACTTGACCATTAAATTAAGGACCTTATTTTATGTAAAATAGTAAATCAAAAAGAATTAACCCCACCTAATTTCTTATAAGGTTTCCAAATATACATATATATATATATATATATTAAATCGAAAAATTATAGTCTATAAAATTGACTAAAGTTTGACCACTAATTTGAAGAATTTATTGTATTTTTAATAATAATGTATAAAAAACACTTGATCTACCTAATTCTTGATAACATTTCAAAAAATGTAATTATTTTTTTAATTCTATAAATTGTGGCCTATGGAGCAAATTAATGAAAAAATATAAAATCAAAAATAGCTTTTAGAAACCTTACCTTAAAAGCCTGATTTTTCTCTGAGAACTTACCTATGGGATACCTAAAAACCCCAAAAAACCAAATCAAAATTCACACTGGTTTGGATGATATGGTGGAAACAATAATTATGGCACAAATCATAGCTCTGATACCACTTTTTATGATATTTCTTGGAAATATTTGTAAAATTCAAAATTATAGCAGACCAATTCGAGGGGGTTACCTCCAATAATGAGAAAATATGATATGAATTGAATAAAAGATGATATGATAATTTATGAGGAACATCTCTTCCTTTATTTATAAGCTTAACCATGTAGGGACATACCCCTTCATCCTAATAAATAGTATTTAATGTATTAACTAAAATTAGTGTTAATATTAAGTATGCCACAAGCGCTTAACTCATTATACTTAGGAATATATATTATGTTCTTAGGATATATGAGATTAAGGAAGGATATTATGGACCTAACAAATTCATTTGAATAATCCACTCAAGCATTCAAAAGAACATCATTCTATTAGAGTAATCATGCATTAGGTTATGGTTAATTAATATTTAATTAATTCTTAGTCTAATTTATTCTCATACACTTAAGCTAAACTTAGGAGTTCTTTATTCAATTAACCATGTGCTTTTCTATGTTAAATGAAGTGAGAAATTATTAGGGTTGCTCCTATATAGCACTCAACCCTCATTGTATTATCAATCTGGAGATTTCTTCTTGAACTCTGAACCTTTGAGGACTTTTTTTTTCCTTGAAGATTCTGTAGGCTCATTTTGTAGCTTTTTCTTGTTAAGGAATATATCATATAGTGTTTGTAGATATCTTACGTGCAAGATGTCTTTGTTCATTGTTTGATCTTGTGGCTCATGGTTTGTGGTTTTTCACAATTCTAACATGGTATCAAAGCCTTGATTCAGAAAACCACTTCTCGATTTATGAAGGTTTTTTTCTTAAAAGGGTTACAGGCTTCAGATTTGAATCCCCTTTTCTTTTTTTGCAAATTTTGGAGGTGGAAAATTTTGGTGCATCTAGGTTCAAAATAGAGTCTTCTTGGATTCAAAGTTGTCGAGAAAGTCAAATTTTTCTCTTGTTTTGCTTGATTTGGATTCTTGATGCTCGATTTGTGAGGGTTTGAAGTGGTTTCCTTTTTTTCAGATCTGGAGGGTAGCTGCATTTTTGGTGTATTTTAGCATGAAAAGGACCTCATTGTTGGATTTAAGAGGCCAATTTCATGAATTTTGACTATGAATTTTCCTATATTTGGCATAATAAGTTTTTGAGGAATTTTTTTTTTGTATAGGGGTTGTACGACCCTTGTATGATTGCCTGTGTATGCAATTCAAGAAAAATAAATTGCATTTTTTGTAGGATTTTTTAATTAAAGAAGGGGTATTTTTTTTTTTTTTAAATTGTTTAAAAGTTTGGGTGGCTTATTAAAGTGTGGTAGTCGCATTAATGGGGGTTGTACCTCCAAGTAGTTGCACCTATAGGCCTATAGGCCCCACCCAAGGTACCAGTCTAGGTATTTTACATGGTTGGTGGAACTTCAAAAGCCGTCTAACAACTACCATATTTCCTGATAGTTTTTTTGTTTGTCGATAGGAAACCTCAAAAATCCTAGAGCTATGGCATGTTATCTTTTCTAACTAGTGGACTTTCACCAAACAGGTGGCACAAAAAAACTTCTCAGGGGCTTCACAACATTTTTCCACCTTCTATAATTTTTTCCTAGCTTCATTTATTTTTATTGTCACTTCCAAATATTTCTTGATGTTTTTCACGATTTTTCTGACAAATATTTTGTTTTTCCGATAACTGCACATTTACTAGGCAACTCAAAAATAATATTCTTGCAACTGATAAAATATACCAGCAATGGGAAATTTTTTTCGACGGGAGGGGGAATATTCTGTGAATACTCCTATTGATGTCATTATGAAATCATTCATACAGATGATGACGTCAACATGTAATTAGTTGTACGAATGCCTATGCAAGGGCCCCTATTAGACCCCTTTGTACCCTAAAGGGGGTCTTTTTTAATTTTATCCATAACTTTGGCATATGATATTAGATTTTGGAAAATAAGATATCATCGAAAAGCTGGTTCCACCAAATTTCTAGTGTTATGTATCTCATCACTTGTTTTTGCTATTGGTGCATTCTACAACTTGTTGAAGTCAAAGGTGTTTTTTGTAGTCTCGAGCTCATAAATTTTGATCAGTTTCTCAAATTTTCACAATTCTAGCGACGTTTGGACCATCTTTCAGAGCTTTTCACAACCATTTATGCACTTTTTCCAGATTGCTCTATAGATACATTTTATTCAATTTTTTGTGTTTTCATACTTCAATGAATTACTTGGATGTCTTAGCTCCTGGAAACTTTTTGTTTACATGGGATGACTCATTTTTTGCTATTTTATATGTATTTCTAGTATTCTATCCTATTTGGGCATTGTAGACATCTTTTTCATGCACATTTTCTTTTTTAGATGCATTGAGATAAAGTGTCATTCTGGTGTATAGTTTTTGGGGATTTTGCACATCCTATTGTACCTTTTATATTCACACTATGATATAAAGTTCCATGGGAGGGTTGATGTTTTCCTTTAGCTTTTCGATCACACCTTTGTCAAGTGAGTGTCTCTTCCATGAACAACGTGAATCCTAGTGATTCTTGCCTCATGTGTGTTCCTTAATTTGCACACCCTTTTATTTGTAGTTTGTTTCTCCTACATGCACCTCTTGGTTTCACACAGTTTCAATGTTCTTGTCATGGATCTCCCTTTTTAGCATTATGGGGGGTTTCTACTATTGCTACTAATGTTTCCTTGGTTTTGTAGTTTTGAGTGATCTATGTATCTAGTTCTTGTTCCTATGTATTGTCAGATGCAACATACATCAACAATAGGTTATTGTTGTATTTCAATGAGATGGATCATTTACCATATGGACACTCTTGCATTCCTATTTCTGGAGGCAACCTTCTATTTTTATTTGATCAGAGACTACTGGTACTTGTATTTTCAACTTGAATCTTGCATGTCAAGTAGTGTTAGTTTTGGTCATTCATACAGATTCATGTTTCGTTTGTATCTTCGAGTTCCAAATTTTTTACCTTTGTTTTCCATATGACTCAAGTAGTGTCATTGGGGACACATGAAAATTATTGTCTCTCTCTCTATCAATGTTCTTCAAACCTATTGGTACCTATATTTTCAACTTGCATCTTGCATGTTGAGTAGTGTTGGTATTGGTCACTCATACAGATTCATGTACCACTTGTATCTTTGACTTTTAGATGTTTGTATTTGTTTTCCATCTAATTCAAGTAGTGTCATTGGGGGCACTAATGCAAATTATAGTCTACTTGATCTTTATATTTGTATCTTCGATTTCTAGATGTTTGCATTTGTTTGTCATCTGATTTAGGGAACTCATGGAGATTCTTGTTATCTTGATCCTAATCATCATTTGTTTTAGAGGAGGTTCTTCATTTCAACACCATATTAGTCATCATTTAACAATAGTCTACAACTTATTCGTGCTTCAACAGTGTTCTACATGTTCCTCTTTTTTGGGATATTTTTTTTGGTTGGAGGCTTCTTAGTCCTTCATACCTTGATTTGGAAGCTTTTCACTCCTTCATTCGCCTTTCTCTCTTTTGGAGAGAAGTTTTCCCCCACTGTGGTTTTCTCCTTTTCTCTAATTTTGAGAGATCTTTTGTATGTACATGGGTACCTAACCGAGCTTTGTTTTTTGGGACCCACCATGCATTCTTTTTAGAGTTTTTAGCTACTCCATAAGTTCATCTTAAGGGGGGTGTTAGAGTAATCATGCATTATCTAATGATTAATTAATCTTTAATTAATTATTAGTCTAATTTATTCTCATACACTTAAGCTAAAATTAGGAGTTCTTTATTCATTTAACCAAGTGCTTTTCTATACAATGGAGCGGAGAGGGAGTGGGAAGAGGAGCAGGGGAAGATTTTAAATCTAGGGATGATTCTGGAGAGCATGGTGATGATTCTGCATACATAGATGGTTTACTGTTGGGCTTACTATTGGTGTAATTTTGTGGGGCTACTTAGGAGTGGTGTTGGATCTTGTCTTTGGCCTAGGATGAGTTGTTGTGGGTCTGTTTGTTGCTTTCATCCTTCTGGGAAATAGTGGTTTGGTTCTAGTTGTCATTTTCCTACTGTGGAGCTATGTTTTGGGTCAAGCGATTGCTTTCGCCCTATGGGTTTTTTGCCAGTTCTTCTTTGTTGGGTGTGCATTTGGGTGCATATTAATTTCTTCTCATGGGCTTGGTTGTCTCATTGCCTTTGCTATCAATTTTTTATGTGGCTCTTTCTGTGGCACTAGGTGGGGTTTTTGACGTGCCTATATTGGGTTTGATAGTGGAGAGTTTTTGGCATTTTTTAGACCTTGATTGTTGACGCAAAATTTTGCAGGCAACAACCTTATGGGAAACTTAGCTATTGGGGGACCTATGCGCGTAGCTAAGTGACCTACAAGGTTTTATCGAAGCTGGCTCTTCATTTTTTTGGGGGGGATGAAAAGGGGAAGAAGATGAACATAAAATAAACAAACCTAAGCTAAGGCGATGTGCCAAATCAAAAAGGAATTAATTAAGCACAATGCTGAAACAAAGGCTCAAACAGTAACTAGTGTCTATCAAATAGATAATTCCCAACACTCCAAATATAAGAACATCAAACCATTTACATAGTATAACCAGTACAACATAAGCCAACACAAAATAGTAGCAACATGATCTTCATTTTATTAAGCTGCATAAAGATTACAAAACCTTGAAACGAACGTTCATATACTTTAGAAAATACAAGCATAGTTTAATGTCCTATTAAATGCGTGAAAAAAGAAAGGTCAAATTGATTGACATAGTCTGCAAGTTCAGGTTCAATAGAAAACACTACAAAGGTTAATTCCCAGTGCTCAAGAAATTTAATCCATTTAACAACAACCAGTAAATGAGGAAAAGACAGCTTAAATAAGCTAGTCCACCGCTTGAGGACCCCAACAAGAAAGATGCCTCAACAAAGCCATCAACGATCCAGATATTCTCGAGCCAGCACCAACAAAAATATCATCCAGAAGCATGCCAACAAGCACGTCCTGAAGAGACATGTGTCACTTAGAAATAGAAGAAGAGAACACACGGCATCAAAACAAAGACCAATGCACAAGCGTCGAACCCGAGATAATGGATGCACAAACGAGCACCACATGTCAAACAAACAAAGCCCTAAAAAATGAAGGTGAGACAGACCAAAAGAAAGCTCTGATAGGAAGCCACATGTTCAACCTCCCAACAAAAGAAACTGTAGTGTGGGCCCAACTCATAAAGAAACAAGCGGAGGCCATGCATAAAATAAATAGAGCTCGGCAAAAGAAAAGCGATACAGCCCAAAAGAAAGCTCTGATAGGAAGCCACATGGTGAATACCGAGAAGCTACAAGTGATACTAAAAAAGGTGAAGCCACGAACTAAAGAGAAACCAAAAAGGAAAAAGTGGTGCATGAATAAATATTCATAGTTTGGTGACTCACGAGAAAATTTTTCCTGCGGAATGAAGAACCCCAGAAACTTTGGTCTCATAGACCGGTCCAACTCCTCCACAATCACTCACAGCCAATAGAGGGCAGCCTAAAGGAACGTCCAAACTTCATTTGATGGTGTAGAGAGTGTGCAGATTTTCATGCGCCATGTTTAGATCTATTATTGGCTTAAAAGGCAATCCACCAGATGCCTTAGCCTCAGATTCAAGCTGGAAGAAGAGTTGCGCCAACTGATGCACTATGTTTTCAATATTTGCTGTAGTTAGAGATTGATCAAAGGATTGGAAAATTGATAAATCCTGCTTCTTCTCCTCAATCTTTTCAATAATGTGCTCAATACCCACCAATGTTTGATTTGTCACGAAGGGTGATGGAAGACCTCGCTAAGTTAAGTGGGAAAATTTTGCCCGCATATCACTGGTAATTTGGGTTAGCCTAGCTCTGCACTCTTCAACATGTTGGATGGCCTCATGCATAGAGATAAGAATATTTATGCCCATGGCCACTGTTGTTCGGTCCTCAATCACCACACTACTCAATGCTTCATCAGAAGCTGTATACAATTTTCTTAATAACTTCCTAGCCTTTGGAACTTTATCAGAAGTCATTTCCTACACCCATTGCATTGTTTCGCTAACCACCCCACATAGACTGGTTGTCTATGCCATAAATTTGAGAGTGGGATGCAATGTAAGGCATAGTTTTCTAACCTTATCCCAATATGATGCATGTAGCTCCTTGGCTATCTCTAGCAAGTTCATTTGGGGTGAAGAAGGCTAGGATCTCAAAAGGTCCAATTCCATAGTCTTGCCGCTCAGATCCACCCTCAACTCTACAATGCTTCCCTCCAAAGCCGATAACTGATTCCTTAGAGTAGAAACTTCTTTCTCCTTTTCTCCCAAGGCCAATTCAACCTGACTTTTCTTTTTAGTTTCCTGCTCCAATGTGGCATTCATTTCATTTACTTCTTCATTAGTACTCTGTCAGAGTTGTTTCAGGCCATCATTCACCTGCTTCAATTCATCACAGAGGGCTTCTTTCGTCACTCAGAATTGCTCAATTTCTCTTCGCAGGGCTAGAAAAACTTTCGTACCCAAGACTTGAAGCTCGAAGACTTTGTTCTCAAAGGAATTCTTTTCACTCCGCAAGAAATTGATTTTGACTTCTTGGGCCTTATGCGTTTTTGACCAAATTTCTACCTTTCCCTTCAACTCCTTCATTTGTTCATTTTTTTCTTCATCTGGCGATTGAGCTTGAGGAAGTCAGTGGTCACCACCCTTTGATTTTCTTCCATTAACTCAACTTTATCTTGTGGATGAGCCTATTGCAAGTCAAGCCCTATGACATTGAAAAAATAGTCACTTGTTTGCATTTCTCTGATCGGCTTGATAACATTGGGTGTGACATTTGCAAACATCAACAAAATTTGGCTTTCGTTGAACACAGTTTGTAAAAGGGGCTTTGCAAGTCAGCCTGCATCCTTTTCCCTCCTCTTCATAATTTGGCTAGCCCGGGCATCCTTTCTTGCATCCACTTGCGAGAAATATTCTTGAGATGAAATAACCAAACCACCAGCAAAAGGAGACTCCCGGGGAACTGCTAGTGGGAAAGACAACATGCTCAATGTATAGGAAAATTTTCTAGGCCTACTAATAATTGTCGGGGAAAAAGGTGGGATAAACTAGCTACCTAGAGATGGTGAAAACATGGTGGGAAAAAGGAGTGGGGAAGTATTTTCTTGATTCTGAGGCCCCAAAGATATAAATTGTTGACTCAGAGGGTCAAGACATGTTACCATTACTTGTGCTTCAAGGGCAGTAGAAATAACAAGAGACGAAAGGGGACCCCTAGGGGAAATAATATTGACCTGCCCTAGGTAGCTAGTGATAGGAATAGTTGGTGTGAATGACATGGTAGGGGTAGATGCAGAGTAGACCAAAGGCATAGAAGAGAGAGAAGAAGGGGGAAAAATACTTGAGTTTCCCAAAGACTTGCAGTAGATACCATCACCTCTTCACGCTGCGACTCTTCTCCTCTTCTTGATTCCTCTGTTCATGGCCTCTTCTCCTCTAGGGAATTATCCAGGTCCAAAATAACCTTTTGCTAGCATCTAGAAGACCTCAGCCTCTTCATGCCTGATCTAGAGGAGCTAGTAGGCTCCGATATCTATGTATTCAAGGAGTCTACACGTTGTGACTGCTGCACACTAACTACCCCTCCTCGTGCAGGATCTCCTTCAACTATGGGAACTTTTTGGGCTACCTCTTCTCCATGCTCCGGAGCTGCACTTTCCACCTCATAGAACTACTCGGAACCCAAAGGGTTAGGAGAGTCCTCACCATCTGAATGCTTGCGACACCAGATATCATCAAACTGGTTGTCTGAGTCCACCTCCTAGAAGAGACCATTAGTCTTCTTTATTTCTTGACTATAAATCCAAAAATATTTAATTCTATCAAGCTTCCAACGGAGCCCATTTAACTGGCTATAGAGAAATTGATTTATTTTGTGGCTAGGGTTGGACTTCGCCATTATGTGGTAAAAGTTCAGCCAAGGTGGTCCACCCGAGCTGGAAGGGATGTACTCAAGGCCGACGTACAGTCCCTCATTTCCCTCATCTGCATTTCTTCGAGGGTCCCAAAATCGCCGAGGCTGGTGGGTAATCTTAATGCCCAACTCTCCCAAATTATCCTTTGGATTGTATCACCATGTGTCACAAATAATCATTAACCCAAGGTAACCCAACTTAGAGTACAAAACTTTAGAGCTATTTACCTTCGAGCTCTTCTTCTTCACCAATGATCTCTAGCTGAACATGACTAGCAACATCAAATGGGAAGTCAAATGTTTTCCTCCCCAATAATCATTCTCAATATTGCATAGCTGCCTAAAAACCTCCAAGGCCAGTACCCTATTCAAAACAAAGCTCAGGAGCTAGAAAGGCTCCTAGACAAAACCTTGCATACAGAGCCTTGTGAAATGTGTACCAAAGAACCAATCGCAAGGTGATAAAATCCCCATCATCCATGATATTTGGTTCTGCATCAAGCGACCAGACATACTATCTCCACTATGATCCAAAGCTCACAGAGTTGCAGCTAGGAATGCGTCTTAAAACACATAATAATCAAAAGTTTTCGAGAGGACAAGAGTCCAAGTCGAAACTGGCTTTCTAGCACCATTCTCATCAAATACTGCCAGGGGAAAATATTGTAGGAAATTGTCTGGGTTCTGTTGCAAAATCATGTAGGTCAAGAAGGAAGAATACCTAAACTTGGAACCAAGTTCAAAATCCCTCAGCTATCGGAACATCCCATCTACAATGACCTTTGAAAAATCCATCAGCGAAGCTTGGGTATTCTTTTTTAGCATAAAGCTGAGACTCATTTGGAAGTTTGAGACTTCCTTATCTGTATCCAATCCACAAACCAATTCCAAAATAGAGAAGATAGAGGTAGAACCTGCTTTAAAAGCAGCCAGACTAAGCGGGAAGCTAGGAGAGATGGATTTATCAGATGGCTTACCCGTCTCGGCCTTATAAAATTGTTGCGCCAACCGAAGCGTCCTCCAATAATTTTGCATTTTGGAAATATCAAAATCCTCCACAGCCCCAAGAGAATTAAAAGGAATGCACAACATATCCTGGAGGGCCTGGGGACATATTACCACCCTGAAATTTTGGCCACTTATGATTCTTATCCAAGCATCGAAACATTTAGCACAAGAAACAATAATTTATGGGCAATGTTGTACCAAAGGGACCAATATTGAGGAAGCCCACAGTTCCACAATCGACCATGAAAAGGATTAGTGATCTTTTTCATTTTCTTGCATGTAGCCTCCCTCAAGCTTTTGGGGTTTTGAGACAACTCTGGATCTCAAACGTTAACCCAATCTTCTAATACCAAGGCCTGGTTTCTACGAGAAACCACACCTAACACTTTTTGGTCTAGAAGCTTGGTGTACGACCACAAAGGATTTTCTGGAATGCATGGAATTGCATAAGAATCTTGGGCATAAATATTCACACAAGGCGCCAACATTCTTTGTTCTTCTATGCTTTCGGTGTCGATGGCCTGAGTTGAGCTCTCTGCAATTTCAACCATTTTACTTGTCTTCGAAGAACTCTACAAACTTTGCAACTTAGCTTTTTGAAAATCCTTCTCTTTCTTTGCAAATGACTCGGGTGGTTACACACTTTGTCAACCTCACACAATTAGTGCTCTCTGCATGCTCCTATCTATCTTTTTTTTTTCCAAGAAAATCGGCTTAGCAAGGGTACATGCCATCTTTTCACAATAGTTATGCCATGCACCACTAACCTTTTTCATGCATGCGAAGAGATTTCCAACCTGCCAAAAGACTCTACGCATTTAAGAGATATGACTTCACATATAGTGGCTCTTCATTTTTCTTGGAAAAAGCAAAAAATCAGCATCGCCATTTCTTTTCGCAAGCCTTTGTATTTAATGATTACTTGATCGTAATCAAGCACACTAACCAACGACTTCATCCTAAAAGATTTTCTTTTGTGTTACATCAAGATGGAAACATTCTATATGTTGACAATTGTCCCACTCTTGTCCTTTTTTCAAAACTCAAATTGAACAAGTTGTAACTGCATTTGATTATCTCCATTATTTTGCACACTACAAAACTATCTATCAGGGCTCCTCATACCATTTTCCTCTGATGTAATCATACCTTGCTCAATTAGGGAGGCCTCTAACCATCTATAAAAGGACCTTTGGGACTTTTGGCAATCCATACTTGCACTTATCATTTTTAGCATTTGGCCCTAGGAAATTGTTGGTAATTTTATTATTTGGCAAGAGTTGTAGTAGGTATGGAAACACCAATTAGGCTCATCTGCAAGAAGACCCAAGCTGCTTTTGTAGGAAAAATTAGGTGTAGGTGTCTGAAACGCATGACTGGCATGAAAAACCTTATGTATGTGAAAGCCATCAAGTGGGTGCTAGGTAAAGATTGTATGGAATATGAAGACCAGTATAGAGTGAATACTAGTATCAACTCTCACTTTGTAGCTTCCCTATTAGACATCGGCATTTCAAAGAAGAAGATTTTAAAGCTAACAAAGTGGGTATTTCCCCAACGCTACCTTGGAGGGTTGGAGAATGTAGTGAGAGCTATTGAGATTGATCATGGAATTCCATCTATCTGCAACCTACACCGACCTATCGAAGAAGGAGGACCCTTGCCGACTAGGCCCTTTCTGTGTGGCTTTGAGCTTGAGACTCATGAGGAACATCTCCGCAAATTCTGTGTCACCTTCCACTTTCTGATGAGGATGCATAACGTTGAACCCTTCCACGAGGTGCAACGGTATGAGAACTTTGAGAGGATGGTGTTTCCTCAACGTGCACTACCTGCCATGGCCAGTCCCTTGAATTCCTGAAGACATTAAGAAGATCCTTCTTTTTTGCTTTTGTATTTAAAACCTTCTCTGCAACACTATGTTAGCGATGATATATATATATTTTTTGGAACATGGCCAATGGCCCCATTAAGTCAGCA
The DNA here is from genome assembly GCA_007115665.2 of Sequoiadendron giganteum. NCBI lineage: Eukaryota > Viridiplantae > Streptophyta > Pinopsida > Cupressales > Cupressaceae > Sequoiadendron > Sequoiadendron giganteum. Next base: position 647,663,689 of record CM021105.1, read on the forward strand.
TGAATACAAATGTAAATATGTCAGTGATTAATACAATATATATATTTTCCTATATTCTGGCACCTTTCCTTATTTTATTTTAAATCCTTGCACAATTGTGGTTGTTAATCTAAGAAAGCATTGAGAATAACCCAAAACTAACAAAGCAGGGAAAATATATACATATTCACACATTTACTACAAAATTTGAACTAATTAAATTTTTTGAGGTGTTTCCATTAACTGGAATACCCAAGGCCTCGCCCTCCATTGTTTCTAACTCAAACGAGTTGCATTGCTTACACTAGGTGATTTTGAATGGTCCTTCCTAGAGACTATCAAACTGGCCATGTTGACCAGGCTTTGCTCCATGCTCGTTAAAATTGAGCACCAAGTCTCCACATTGCAGCCCCTGGTTAGAAATTTTCTTGTCGAGCCATCTCTTTACCACCTGCTGCTAGTTGGTCATTGCCTCAAGAGGGTTCTCTCATTTCTCCTGAACTTCAAGTAATTCTGAAAAATGAACCTTGATTGCTCCATTTTTCTCAATTTCAAGAGACTTGAGTAGTTGGATTGCAGTGATTTCCATAGAAATTGGCAATAGCGCCTCCTTCCTGTATACTATCTTATAAGGAGATGTTTTCAATATTTGCTTGGGCATGATACGGTCTACCCATAGTGTTGTTCGGAGGTGTTTATGCTACTCCCTTTGATGTTTTGAACCTATTCTCTTGATCAGCCTGATGAGGTTCTTGTTTGTAGATTCAACAAGGCCATTTCCTTGTGGGTAGTAGTTAGAAGATGTCTTTAGGAAGACTCCATACTTTAGTGCAAATTGGCTAATTTTGGAGCCGAGAAAAGCTTTAGCATTATCTGATATAATTGTCTTTGGCGGGCCAAACTTGGCTACCAGTTCCTCCAAGAAGCTCACAATTTCTGCCTCAGTTGCATTCTTCAATGGTACAACCTCAACCCATCTGGTGAAATAGTCAGTTCTTGTTAGGATCCACCTATGTCCAGTTGATGAAAATGGATTGATAATGCAATTAATTCTAGACCCCATTGAGCAAATGGATCTTCCACAACAATTGGTTTCAATGGCATAGTAGCATTTTTCCTTTTCCCAACAAAAAACTGACACTCGCTGCAAGACTTCACCAATGAATATGAGTCCTTAAATAATGTCGGTCAGAAAAAAATAGCACACATAATCTTGATTGTAGTAGTTTTTTTCTAAAAAATGTCCGCCAACTGGGCCATCGGGATACTGCTCCAATATCCTTTTTGGCTTCTCTTGTGTTACACATCTTAATAAGATGCCATTGAAGTTTCTCTTTAAAATAACTCCCTCCAAGAGTACATAACCATTATTTTGCAATCGATAAAAATGACTCTTAAATGAGGGGAGGTCGGGTGGATACCTTCCTGTTTGCATAAAATTAATTTTGGCATCTAGCCAATCATCTCCAAAGCTCTCTTCATTTAGGAGCACAAGTTTTGGGACTTCAGACTCAGTAATTGCTTCATTGTTCTCCGCCAAATATTCACACAACCCCTTCCCCCTCACAATCTTGAATAGCTTGATCTCGATGTCATACTCAAGAATCTTGGTTATCCAGTTAGCCCGCTTCTTAGTGATTTCACCTTCCATAATGGGTTGATCCCACAATAGTGGTTTACAATTTTTGGCCAAACTGGATACTGCAATTATTATTTTTAACTAAATCTCCATATTCGATCTATAGCGGCTAAACCACGAGGAATTCAAAGATGATGCAAACTAGAGTCACATCACATTTTGTCTGTAGATTCTAAAAATATTTTTTTCAAAATTTTTGGAATCAGATTGCACTTTTTTTTCCATCTCCCATGAAAACTAGTTTTTTTCATAAAACAACATTTTTAGAAAGTGACGCTCACTGTATACAACATAAAAAAATTTGTATGAAGGATAAAATTCTAAATTTTTTGAATTTATATTTGTAACTATGATATCTAGCACTTTCATTTGGTCTCATATTTTTTCTTTAATCAAGTTTTGAAGTCAAACCAATTGCAATTCAGACATAGGCGGACTGTATATAACATAAATTATTCCATATGTATCGAAATTCAAATTTTTTTTAATGGATTAAGGACATCAATACCCAACACAAACATATTTTTTAAAATTTTATTTTGATAATTTTCTATTTTTTCACATGTGCAAAACAAAGAGCTTGACTTTTGGTGAAAACACTGTTTAATAAAACCAAAAAAACACATACATAATAAAACCAAAACATATTAAAATTATATTTGTTGGATAGCTCGTTCTGAGGACTACCATCTTCCAGTTGGGTCTATGAAGTCTCCTCCATTTTCATCCTCAACTCGAGCTTCGAAGGCAAAAATTTGAAGTCTTTTTGTGTTAGAGGGTGGGAAGGTGGGATAAAGGGGGTTCAAGCAAACCTAATGGGTTCACTCGAACCCATAGGGGTTCACTCAAACCCTTGTTCGGTCGAACCAAGGTTCGATCGAACCCCCTTTCCAAAATGGGAAACACGAGTTCCCACATGCAAAGTGGTTCGCTCAAACCATGGTTTGACTGAACCCATTTAGTGTTCGTTCGAACATTGAGTTCGCTCGAACCCCTCAAAATGATTTTTTTTTTGCATGGGTGAGGTTTTTGGAAGTTTTCCTTCCTCAATCGAATTCTAAAACACTTTTGTGGGTTCACCCAATGTATTGTCGTACACTAGGGTGTGACACAAACAATTACCTTGTTGCATGATATGAGGTGTTTAAACTTCTTCAGCCCCTTTACAATAGCAAAAGCTTGCTTCTCCACAAAGTTGTATTTCACCTCATAATCTTATAGAGTGCGTGAATAAAAGGCAATAGGTGATTCTCTTTTATCTTTATTGTCCTTCTACATTAGGACAATAGCAATACTATTGCCACCACCAAAGACATACATAATTAAGTATTTTGACAAATACGGATTGATCAACATGGGAGCAGAAGAGATGACCTCTTTTATTTGTTCGAAAGCTTTTCTAGCTTCCGCTATCCATTTGAAAATCTGATTTTTTTTAGCATTAGGGTGATGGGCCGAACGATCCCTGTAAAGTCTTCTATGAACCGACTGATGAAATTAACCTTTCCCAAAAAATATTGAACTCCTTTTTTGTTGACAGGTAGAGGGAGTGCCTTGATTACTTTAACCCTTTTTGGATCAATGGCAATACCTTCCTTCGAAATGACATTCGACAGATTTTGAAAACACCGTCAAGTCATCTAGATAAATAAGAATGTTCTTATGTATCAAATCCTTGAAAGAAATGTCCATAGCTCATTGGAAAGTGGCTCCATAATTTGAAATTCCAAAGGGAATTTTAGCATAAGCATATGTCCCCCACTTAGTAGTAAATGTCATTTTGTGTTGGTCCTCGTCTTTCACATGAATCTAATTATAGCCGAAGAAACCATCCAGCATTGAAAACATCTCAGAACCAGCAACGATTTGCATAATTACCTGCATGGAAGGCAAGGGGTAGTGGTCCTTCAGGGATGCTCTATTTAGGTTTCGGAAGTCAACGCACAACCGTATATCACCGTTCTTCTTCTGGACCGGCACCAGGTTAGACACCCAAGTGTTGTGCTTGATCGGGAACACTATCTAAGATGCAATCAACTTATTTAATTCTTGTGACATTAGTGACTCAATCTTTGGATTTATTGGCCTCTGCCTTTCACGCACGGGTTTTTCTCCTTCTAGTAGCTCAATGGTGTGTTGGATAATCTCGGGATCATATCCCTTAAGATCATCATATGACCATGCTACCACACTCGGATACTCCTCGTAAAAATGTTTCAACCTTTCTTTATTCTTCTGTGAGATTCCTTTTCCAACCTTAAGCTTTTTATCTTCTTCGATGTGCAAATCGGTATAGTCACCTTTATCAGCTAGAAGCTTTCTCTTGTCTTTCCTTTCATCATCAGAATCAAAAAGACTCTTGAGAGTAACTAGACCCCTAGGAAGCTTGTTTGATTTTAGTTGGATTACTTGATCCTCGTAGGCCTCAATGATCTTTGGCTATAATTGGTTGGAAAATTCTCCAAAAAATTGGAGAAATGACACAATATGAGCATGACTATCAAAAAATTTCCAGTCTTGATCATTATTTGGGATTGCAGGCTACATGATCACTCACACTAAATGTTTTTTGTTAATTAACTTAGAAGCTAGCTCAAACTGAGATCTGATAGTTACCTTCGGTCTGCTTTGGAGTTCTTCTCTCTAGGTATGACTTGAATGTTGAATGCTTCAGAGGCTTCAATTAGGTCCCAGACCCTATGTCGGTATGATCACATACGGACATTCTTGGTGGTAGAGAGCCCTTGGATTTGGTTGACCACCAATTCTAAATCTCTGAACACTCGTATTTTCTTTGCCCCCATTCGTTATGCTAAGTGCAAGCCATGAACAAGGCCTTCATATTCTGCTTCATTGTTCGAGCATATAAACTAGAAATGGTAAGACCTTAAAGTCTTATCTTTGGATGGAGATTTTAAACATATTCCTACGCTGGCTCCTACTTTGCATCTTGCTCCATCAAAGTGCAAGGTCCATAACTCTGAGGACGCTTCACCTCTGGACTCTTTAGTCACTCTGGGCATTATCTGGTCCTAGCCTAGTTGCATGATAGTTGCCAAGATGATTTGTATCTATGAATTCATGTAAAAGGGCTTCTTCTTTCTCCATTAGAGAGGTGCTTGCTTCTTCTTCCTCAAGGAGTTCGACATTGAGCATCTCTCTAGAAGTGATTGAGGTATGTGCTGGCTCAAAATTGATCATGGCTTCATCAACCACATGTTCAAAATGCAAAGATTCTAACAATAACTTCATTTTAGCTCCATGCTTGGTTCTTAGGATCAGGTGCAACTAGTCCAATGCTAGATAACCTCCAACATTTGCAGTGAATTCTCAGGACAGACATATCCCAAACAGAGGATGGATGTTGATGAGTATAGTATCTTGATTCACAGTAATGTTGGGACAAACAAACAATGTCATAGGCAATCCTTTGATTACTCTAATAGTTTCAACCTTGTTTCTGTCAAGTTGCATGGCTCCCTTTTTCAGAGGCTCGTAGTCGAGTACCAGAGCTTCAACTACTTACTTAGGAATGATGGTGGTGCTAGCACTAGAGTTAATCATACAATTATGCAGTAGTTTGTTACCAATGATAAGTGTTAGAAAGAAAGGCTTGGGTTTAGGCTTACTCTCTTTTCTGACTTTCTTTTCTTCTAGTTGATTTGCTAGAACTCTATCCAAGTCTGGCTTGGATGTCTTATCTTCTAAGGGCTGCTCTAACATCTTTATGTCTTCTTCTCCTGATAATTCTTTTTACAATAGCATCTTTTGCTCTAGGATGGCCAGGATATCCCACAAAGAAACATTAGCAGAGGATTTATTTAGTTCCTCCACCATGTTGAATGGAATTTGTAATTGATGAGTTACGGTAGCTTGCTCCTTTTTCCTTGCAGTTGGTGCATCTGGTTGTTTGGGAACAACCGAGGTGGCCATGGGAGCTCTTATCTTTGGAGGAGGTGATTCACGGGACTGGGAGCAGTTGCCTTGGACTACTATGGAACTAATGATAGATTTACCGACAGACTAGGCATTGAATTAGGTGAACCTTTAGTCTGCAAATATGTGAATTCTCTAGTGAGCCTCTGCTTGGAATGAGTATTGTAATCTGACTATACTTGTGGCACTTGGGTTACCAGAATATCATTCAGGAATACTAGCTCCTCTCCTTCCATCCAAGAAAGGAGTTCTTGGTCTAGAGCTATTTCTAGCTCCTACTCTATAGACATTCCTTGCATTTGAGTAGTGAGAACTGCATTGTCCATTTGCTAAGAGGCTTGTGTATAACCTCTATGATCAGGTGTGATGCCTTGACTTCGTTGCTATGATATTCTCTGTTGTAAATTCCCTCTCGGACAATTCTGGGGCATATGTCCATCATTGCAAGGGAAGCACCATGAATTAGTCTCCTCGACAAGATTGTTTTGTCCTGCTACTAGCTCCTTGCTTGAACTAGGATAGATGGTCTATATCGAACTAGTCACATGGATGATTTGATTGTTATATTGAGCTTGGGTATTGCTCTATGATCTATCCTACCACTGGTTTGGCTTGAAAGGAGCCTTTACTCATTGGTAGTTTTGGTAAGGAGTCTTCTGGTATCTATACTGTTGTTGCTTCATGCTGGTTAATTCATTTTTCATGGTTCACATCTGCTCCTTCATGTCATTCACTTCAGCCGCCAGGGGGTTAGGCACTAGAGCCACATGATGACACTCTCAAATTTTGCAAATTTGAGATGACTATTTCAAAATTGTCTCTGCACTTTCAGAGGTGCACCTGCCAAGTCTACCTGACTGACCTGCTTTGGAGGCTTGTATTTTGAAGCCTGTTGATTGTCGTACAAAACCCATTTGCAGACATACTCAGTAGACATATGTGAACAGGCATGCCAAATTTTAGCTTCCCATGATAAGTTTTTTAAGGGTTTCGAAAGGTGAAGCTGGAGGCTTTTGTCACCGTTCTATTGTTTGCAGACGTTCAGTTCTGCAAAGTTGCTTCCTGTTTGAGCTTGGTTTTCTCAACCAGTTCACTGTCATGAAAAAATTCATGTTGTTCCATATTCTCCATGCCTAAATGATCTCGGGTGTCATTTTTCAGAACCTCATGATTTGATTTGCTATTTTTAGCAGATCGAAACCAAATGCAGTTTGTTCTGTTTTGCAGCTGCATTCCTGATGGCCTTTCTGAATGGACAACTTTGACCGTCAATAACTTTTGATCAAAGATGTTTCAAAGAAATTCCTTTTACACATGTGCTCAGAGTACCTTAATGAACTTACATGTCTAATGGCAGCTCATCAGGAGTTGATTTGCTATTTTTACAAAATGGCAATTGGATGAGTTTCAATTGGTTCATAACAGTTGTTTCAGAAAAGCCTAACTGGGCAACTTTGTCGATTAAAATCCGGTTCCTTGTGATCTTTTTCTTTGAGCCATCTTTTGCACTATAATTTTGGGTCGAATGACTATATGCTTGCAATTTTTGATGTCTCCTAGAGGTCGTTTGACCAGTTTCTCAGATTGATTCTTGAGCCAACTTGACCTGTTTTGACCATTTTGCAAAAGTATCAGAAAACTGATTCTGATGTAGACCCAGTTCATTTTTTAACTTCAAAGGTATTCAAAAGGAAGTGTCAGATCGTTTGAATGTAAAACTTGTTTGAAAATGATTTTTTTTTTTAGCCAGACCCACATGGGGACCTGACATGCTTTGCATCTTTATGGAATTAAAATTAATAAAATGCCTCAAGGAGATGGTAAGATACTTGTTCAGTGTCTTCATATTAAAAAGGAAACATATGTAGGTGAATTGTAGAAACACACTCAAGGCATGTAATATGTTGAGTGATTGAGTCTAAGAACGGTATTATTATGAAACACAATTGCAGAGGAAACCCAAATATTGGCTCTACAAGATCTTGGAAGCGAAGAATTGAAATTAAAGAATTACTAGAGGATTCATGAATGACAGGAAAACTTGAGGTGATAGGGAGGAGGTTTTAGAAATTTGTATGCAAATGCAAATGGCAGCGTGTGGAGGTCTCAATGGGGTGCATATGTTCTCAGTGATGAGGAATGCTCAAGTTGCTCCAAGCATATCGGATGGCAACATGGAGTGAAGAGGCTTTGTATGTGGTTTGTGTTTGCACTATTGAAATGGATTTAGATAATTGTCCAAAAGTGCCTTTGATGCAACTACGAAAAGGGTACCTAGAAGCAAAGGCAAAAGGCAAAGATAACTATGATAGGGAATTAGAAAATGTAATTGAGAGACTTATTATTGAATGTTGTTGTACGCAAAATGGATTGTTGAAAAGCCTTTAGATTTGTTTTCAACCAGTCAAATTGATAGGAAGGTGTCACTGCTTGAGGGCGCACAGGGTGATCTTGTAAAAAGACCTTAGAGGCTTCCAGGAAAATGTATAATGATATACAAAATAGAAATGCAGAGAGGGGCGCTATCAGACTGGCATTGTGGAGTGTTGGCGTAAGGATGAATGCATCATGGTGGGAGGAAATAATGTAGCCAAGGAGGCTCGAACATGGTCTTGTGATTGTTGGCACCAAATTTGTAGGAGGAGGAGCAGAGTATGCCCAAATTGGAGTTGTTGAACTGGCCTGCAGCCAGTGAAAGGAAAATGCAGGGCCCGCGCCAAGTAAGGAGCCTCTTGCACAGAGGTATGCACAACTGCCAAAACATTGAGGTTATGCACGCATCCATCAAAGCATAATGAAGAGGAAAGAAAGTGGACACACATAGCCAGCAGGAGTGGGAGTGACCAGTGAATGGAGTGGGTGTGGCCATGCTAGTGGATAAGGTCTACGCTCCAGGAAATGTATTCTTATGAAGCATGGCTAATGAAATGTGGATGCCAAGTGTGAAGGGAAGGTGCAACCAGATGAGGTGTGCCCCATGCATGGCCATGGAGAAGGCTTGCGTACCAGCGATGAGGTGCGCCCCATGCATGAGCATCAAACAACCCATGCCAAGCATGAGGAATGGAGGGTGTGTCCTAACAAGAGGTATGAAGACCTACTAGGGAGGCACAAGCCCACACATTGAAGATAAAGACCCGCACCATGTGAGGAGACTCAAAGACCAGGTGTGAATGACAGCAAAGAATAGAGGCTAATGCCATTACCCGCAATGTGGGAGCTCACAAAAATGAAATTTGGGCATTTTCAACCCTTGCTCGCAGACCTCGCGAGAATATTTATGATGTTGCCAAAAGGAGTGCGAGGTTGGTGAGAATGCATGGGAGGAGCCCATTTTTAATATTTTCAAAGGGTTGCATAGTTTAAAAAAATGAGGTGGGCCCATTGCTATTTTTAAATGGAAAAAAATTATTAAGTGGTAAAATAATTCACTCGAGGAGGTAAAATGTGAAGTATTTCAAAAGTGAAATATTTTAAATAATGCACGAGGGTAAATTTTATCATGTGTGAATAATGGAATGGAGGTAAAGTAAGATATGGGTAAAACAGTTTGCTGAAACAGGGAGATTTTATGTAAATGAACATTTCAAATATTTAGGATGCACAGGAATGTTTTATGGAGAGAGTAAATATTCATTGTGTTGAATATTTTATTGGACCAAACAAATGTAATATGCTGGATAGTAAAGTAAAGTTAGAGCCCAAGTATTAAAATTGTGAAACTTTGATATTTGAAGGAATATAAATTACAGCAAATGAAGAGAAAAAGGAAGAAACAAAATTTTCACAGGAAAGGAGATATTTTCCGGCTGGGTGAAAAATTGATTCTCCACATGGGCATGTTTTCTATTGTTGGGAAATGATGAGCTGATGCTGTTTTTGAGGGAATATGTTTGTTGTTGTAGAGGAAGAGAAGAAAATATTCTTTTCAATTGATCAACGGTAAATGGAGCTTCCAAGTGGCAATTCCAGATCAATTTTAGGGCTGCTTCTATTCTCCTATTTCTTCTCTTCTCTTCTCATTGTAAAGGGTTCTGATTTTTTGTATTGGGTTGGGTAGATAGAGATTTATATTTTCTGAGTTATTGTTTTGAGTCTGTAAGCTGCAATTTTATGAATTCAAGAGTAAATACAACCAATATATTCAATTAATATCATGAAGGTGCTTCCACATTCATGAATGTCATCAAATTGTCTCCATTTTTGTACACTTTCAGTTATATAAATTCAATAATACAAAGTGTCTTTGAGTTTATCATCTCAAGTTTCATGAGATTGTTTTGTCTGTTCATTATTCTGTTTCAAGGAAATGGTTAAAATGCTTTGAGTAGGTGATTGTGATTTCAGGTGTGCATATGGGATTTGATAAGAAGAATCTGATTGATATCAAGAGAAGGATTGTTGGTGCAAGGCACTAACAGTTAATGCAAAGCATTAGCAAGTTAAATCCATTCGTTGAAGACAATTTGCTAGAGAATTCATTTTATGTGTTTGACTCCATGGCCTAGAACTGGCACTGATCTATTTTTTAGTTTGTGCATCTCAGAAACAATTTTAAATGCAAAATCATTCTAATCTTACTATGTTATTGTGTGTCCTACTTTCCAATGGCTGAGAGAGGGTTGAGTTGCTGAGAATTTAGCCAAATTTAAAGTTGTCAATGCTTCCCTTAGTGTTGTTTAATTGGGAATTATCTGCTTTGTAAAACAATGTCAGTGTATGAGTGAATTAAGTTTTGTGCATTTTTTAGGTTTACCCACCTTGGTCCTACAAAGCCAAAAGTGTAGGAGATGTCAGTCTTTGGCTGAATCTTGTCAGTTGGCCACTAGCCTTAGTTGTTCTTTAAAATAGAGGTTGGCTACCTCTTAGAGAGTTTCAAAGTCTAGTTGGGTTGTTATTTTAAACACCAACAGAATGGAAACTCCGCTGGGGAAGATTTTGAATCTCCAGTTGCAGACGGTTATAGAGTCAAATTATTTGTCACTCTGAATTTGTTCAAGTTTGAAGGATTTCAACCCTGGAGAAGAATTTGTTGCAGTGAACCTGAATAGTTTTGTAATCTGTGGTGCTCTGTTGGTGGAAAGGAACTCAGAGAAAAATTTATATGTAAAGGAACTTCATACTACTTGAAGTTCAGTCCTCTGTGAAAAGAGGTGGCAACTCTATTGATAGAACCTATTAAAAATTTGAAGAAAGTTCCAGATCTACAAATATTACCAGTCAGGAAGACAATTTACAGCAGTTTAAAAGTTTCCAAGTATTCTTCACTTTTGGTTTTCAAGAAACTCTTGTGTGAAAACCATATTTGAACTTCTTAGAAGAAACTTTGTTTCCCTATTGAGTGAGTTAGCACTGACAAAGGGAAAAAATAGTAAATTAAGTTTGCACACTTTTATTTGTTGGATCTATTGAATGTAATTGCAGTTCCATTGAAAGATTATGTTTAGTGCTCAAATATTTGCTAGTTTGGATGGTTAGAATGCATTTGTGTATCTTAGGGGTTTCCATCCATTTGCATTGTCATAATTTTCAAGCCCAGGTTGTCATTTTGTCAGTAATTATCCTTGTTGTCCATCATGTGGTTAGGCTTGTAATTATGCACAATCAGTGAGCCTTAATTTGTAATATCCATGGATCATCAACGTAAAGTAGCTATACCAGTGAATACTTTGATTCAGCTTGTTAATAAGTATCAAGAGTATAATAATCTTCAAGCATCTAATACCCCAAAGTGTAAGAACCCAAGAGTTAATAAGCCTAAGATAAGGCCAGAATGGAATGATGTATTTGAAAAAGGACTTAAAGAAATGGATGAAAGACACCAAATGTTTCAACAAGCCCAATCAAGAGACCATCAAACTGTGTCTGCTTGTGAAGTCATTGCACCCATTGTCAATTCCTTTGACCCATTGTATGCTTAGTTAGGTTTGTCATGAGTTGATTATGAAACTGAAAGCATGTCAGCTCAAGTTTATAAGGAGGTGCCTACATTTGATGGGTATATCGTATGTGAAGGAGATACACATGTTCAAAGTTTTTCCAGCTTCATGAAGAAACATTCATTTAGAGATCAGGATATGCGGATGAGATTTTTTGTCAGATCTCTCAAAGCACGAGCTCGAGATTGGTATCTAAGTTTTCTTGAGAAGTCATTTCCTTGTAGGGATGAATTAGTGGCTGCCTATAGAGAAGAATTTGCAAGAGATCCCTCAGACCTTTTCATAAGGTTAAAGTAGATCAAGAAACAAAATGAAGAGTCAAGTGTTGATTTCAGTCATAGATTTGTTGTTGCTCTTTCACTAATCCCAGAAAATTTCAGACCTAGAACTTCTCACTGTATCCATATGTACTTTGAAGCTTATGAAGAAGGCTCTAATGCATTGTTAAAAGATTTTAAAATACTGAGCATGCAAATGGCATACATAGTTTTGGATAATTTGGAGAAATAGAGGAATGAGTATGTGCAAAGATTGTTGTCTTCAGTTATGGGAAAACATGCTGATGGAATCAGCAATTGTGTGAATGAAAATGATCAGATATTTTCAAACAAGTGCATACTTGAGAAGGTAAACGACAAGAAAGATGCACAATCGGATGATGATGAAGTTGTTAATGAACAACTTATAGAAGAAATGTACCCAACTACAAACCAGAAATTGAGTCTTCCGAGCCACGAACCTAAAGAAGAATATGAGTTGGATTTACTCTTTGAAGAAGAGATAGGTGATCAGCAATATGATGATACAAGTGATTATGTCAAGCCTACAAGTGTTGAATGTAGCTTTGACACAAGTCTGCATAGTGAGACAAGAGGGTTTGCTGATTTAGGAAATTCTCTTGAGAACATCAATGTGTCAACTACAAGTGTCAGAGTGTGTGATGAATTTCATTTTGAAAGACAAGCCACAAGTAGCTGCAATCAGGAGACCATTTTTGGTTTTCAGCTTGATAAAGAAGATGTTTATGATTATCCTCAAGAGGATGCAAGTGACAAGTTCAATAATGATACCCAATCTGATGTTGAAATGCAAAGTGATGTGGATTGCTGTTATGACAACCCAGAAGAAAGTAAGAAGGGAGAAGTGGACAGTTTATTCACTAGTAGTGGTTATGGCTTTTTTTGTGATAATGCTGTCAGCAATTCTGCCTCCTATAATTGGGAATATCCAGTTTATGGTCAGCCCATTGAGTTCTCAGAGTTTGAAGATGAAAATCCTTTGATATGCCCTTATTTTCAATTTGATATTGTATCCAATTCAAGTGAAGGTAAAGAAGAGGAAGTGGTTGAAACAATAGACCAAAACAATGATCTATTGACTTGTGAACAAATTTCAAATCTGTTGACCACAGGATATCAAAAATGTGCACATGAGGACAACTCTCAGTTGTTGTGTGCGGCCCCTATTGACTTTGATAGTGGTGATGACCTTCAAGATGCTAGGTATGATGCAAGTGAATCTGATTCTCTTTCCAATGATGAGCTAATTGATCATGATGACGATGATATGGATGAAGACAAACAACAAATTGATTGTGATGATGCGCTATATGATGAGTATGAAAATATGGACACTGATGTAAGTTCAGAAATCTCTTTTGATGAGTTTGAAGCAGCAAATAACCATGAGGTTTACATATCCAATGAGTCAAATCTTGAGGATTGTAATGCAAATTTCGATAAGTCTTTGTTTGATGTTTTGAATGAGCCTAGTCATGAGTCTTTGAGTGAGAATGAAGATGTTGATTTCGATCAGAAATTAGATTATGCTTCTGAACTAGAATTGCTTGTTGAGAAAACTTGTAATATTGAAGAGGTTGATACCTTATGTTCAAAGGATGACTATATGATTATAGATGATGATGAGTCAGAAATCCCTGATGAATCTCAATACCAACATGATGAAGAACAGTTACAAAGTGTGCTAACACATGAGTGTATTTGTTTGCATACACTTGGAGATGGTTTGCATGATGAGCAAGATATTTTGGTAAGTTCTTGTGATAATTTTAATTTTGATATGCAAACTTGTAATCGGTTTGAGTTTAACAGTTCCAACTACAAGGCAGAATGTGAGTGCTATTTTTGTTAGCTAGAAGAGGTTTTCATAGAATGTGGCAATGTCAATAACACTGAGGCAAGCTATTTTCAGCTTGAGAATGATTTAAGTGATTTATGTGATAAGTTGTTGCCACATAATAATCAGCATTTTGAAACTATGCCTAACTTTCAAATGCATAGTGATTGTGAACATGTTGATGATGTTGTGAATGATTGCCTGATAGGGGGTACCAACATGTTTCATCAGGTGGATGGTTGTGATCAAGCTATGCTTTCATATGGTATTGATCCCCATTTTCAAATATTGCCACTTAATACTAAATCAAAGAATGAAGAAAGTAACACTGATGTGACATATCTGATTTGGTTGATACTTGATGACAAAGTTGAACAGAGGGCAAGTTGACATTTGCACAGGGGCAGTTTGGTATTATTGTTTGCAAAGATACACTCACCAGTGTTGTTGTGGTTTGATAAAGGCAAGCATATGTTGAGGGAGATCAGCTCTTTCTATAGAATTGTGTTTGGCAGAGGTAGATGTTGATTCCCATTTTTCATTTGGTGACTTGGGGTCATCAGATGAAGTTGAAAGCAAGGTTGAATAAAGGAACAGTTTGAGGACACCTGATGGACTCAACGTTTGGTCTACTCTCCAGAGATCTGGAATCTTGCTATGCACATAGGGAGCATACATCCCCAGTCGGATCCACTGATGGCACTCTCAAATTTTGCAAATTTGAGATGCCTATTTCAAAATTTTGTCTCTGCACTTTCAGAGGTGCACCTGACAAGTCTACCTGACTGACCTACTTTGGAGGCTTGTATTTTGAAGCCTATTGGTTGTCATGCAAAACCAATTTGCAGACATAATCAGTAGACATATGTGAGCAAGCATGTCAAATTTTAGCTTCCCATGATAAGTTTTGTCAGGGTTTCGAAAGGTGAAGCTGGAGGGTTTTGTCATCGTTCTACTGTTTGCAGACGTTCAGTTCTGCAAAGTTGCTTCTTGTTTGAGCTTGGATTTCGCAACCAGTTCACTGTCATGAAAAAATTCATGTTGTTCCATATTCCCCATGCCTAAATGATCTCGGGTGTCAGTCTTCAGAACCTCATGATCTGATTTGCTATTTTTAGCAGATCGAAACCAAATGTAGTTTGTTTTGTTTTGCAGCTGCATTCCTGATGGCCTTTTTGAATGGCCAACTTCGGCCGTCAATAACTTTTGATCAATGATGTTTCAAAGAAATTCCTTTTTCACACGTGCTCAGGGTACCTTAATGAAATTACATGTCTAATGGCAGCTCATCAGGAGTTGATTTGCTATTTTTACAAAATGGCAATCAGATGAGTTTCAATTGGTTCAGAATAGTTGCTATTTCAGAAAAGCCTGACTAGGCAACTTTTCCGATTAATATCTGGTTCCTCGTGATCTGTTTCTCTGAGTCATCTTTTACACTATACTTTTGGGTTGAATGACTATATGCTTGCAAGTTTTGACGTCTCCTCGAGGTCATTTGACCAACTTCCCAGATTGATTCCTAAGCCAACTTGACCTATTTTGACCATTTTACAAAAGTATCAGAAAACTAATTCTGATGTAGACCCAGTTCATTTTTCAATGTCAGTGTATGAGTGAATTAAGTTTTGAGCATTGTTTAGGTTTACCCACCTTGGTCCTGCAGATCCAGAAGTGTAGGAGATGTTAGTCTTTGACTGAATCTTGTCCGTTGGCCACTAGCCTTAGTTGTTCTTTAAAATAGAGGTTGGCTACCTCTTAGAGAGTTTCCAAGTCTAGCTGGGTTGTTGTTTTAAACACCAACACCATGCTCGTCGTTGGTCCCGGGTACACATACATAGACTGGGGAGTTGCAAGAACGTTGGTTGAAGCTACCTCTGGTTCTACTACGTTGAATTCTAGGAATAATGACATGATAGGTCTCAGTGCCAATTTTCCAGTAGCAATAAGACTATTCTCTACAGTGACAACAAGGTTGTATGCATCGGGTAGAGTATTTCCGCCGAGAGCTTGTAGCATCATAGAAATATCAACATTTATAGAATTTAAATAGAACATGAATGCCAGATCTAGAGGTGGTCGACTATCAATAGGAACTCTATGCCAAGTCAAATGAAACCGGGCATTTAAATCGGCCAAAGCTTTATGAGGAGTTCGCTTTATATGAGCCAGTTGGTGATATAGCAAAGATTTGTCACCACTATTTGAGAAGCACTCATACAAAGGATCTCCGAGATCATCCCAAGTGGCAACTGTATTAGCTGAAAGATTATGATACTAGTTTAACGCATTTCCTCTGAAAGAGGTGGTGAGCAATCACAAAGCCACATTCTCATTGGTAACACCATGCACCAGACATACATCTTGCAAGTGCTATGTCAGATTTTTTGAATCATCCTCGAAGAACTTAGGGACAACCTTTAAAGCAGAAGTCGGGAGTGGAGCCCACACTACAGGAGGCACAGGTGCTATCAAAGGACTACCAGCATCCCAAGCTACATAATTTATAGCAGCCATTGGCTCAAGAGACGAAGGAGAAGAGGGAGGTCAAGTATTATCCTGTCAACGTCTAGCCTAGACTAAGACCAATGGTGGTACAAGTAGGCTAGGAATTCTTGCAGTTTGAGACCCAGTGATAGGCCTATGGCTCATATACTCCTATTGATCAAGCGAACATGTTAGTTCGAGTCCCATTGGGTGTACCAAAAAAAGAACTGTTGACACAAAAGTTAGTAGGTAGTAGCCTTATGGGAAACTTAGCTATTCGGGGACCTTTGCACGTAGCTAAGTGACCTTTGGGGTTTTATCAAAGCCGACTCTTCATTTTTGGGGGGAGATAAAAAGGGGAGGAAGATGAACATAAAATAAACAAGCCTAAGCTAAGGCAATGCGCCAAATTAGAAAGGAATTAATTAAGCACAATGCTGAAACAAAGGCTCGAATAGTAACTAGTGTCTATCAAATAGATAATTCCCAACACTACAAATATAAGAACATCAAACCATTTTCATAGTATAACCAATACAACATAAGCCAATATAGAAGAGTAGCAACACGATTTGCATTTTATTAAGTTGCATAAAGATTATGAAATCTTGAAACATATATTCATATACTTTAGAAAATACAAGCACAGTTTAATGTCCTATTAAATGCGTGAAAACATAAAGGCTGAATTGATTGGCACAGTCTACAAGTTCAAGTTCAATAGAAAACACTACAAAGGCTAATTCCTAGTGCTCAAGAAATTTAATCCATCTAACAACAACCAATAAAATGAGGAAAATACTGCTTAACTAAGCCAGTCCACCGCCTGAGGACCCCAACAAGAAAGATGCCTTAGCAAAGCCATCAATGATCTAGATCTTCTCTAGCCAACACCAATAGAAAGATCATCCAATAGCACACCAGCAAGCACATCCTAAAGTGACATGGGTCATGCAGCAACAAAAGAAGAGAACACACGACATCAAAATGGAGACCAATGCACAAGCGTTGAACTCGAGATAATGGATGCACGAACGAGCACCACACATCAAAAAAATGGAGCCCAAAAAAAGGAAGGTGAGATGGCCCAAAAGAAAGCTCTGATAGGGAGCCATGTGTTCAACCTCCCAGCAAAAGAAACTATAGTGTGGGCTCGACTCAGAAAGAAACAATCGGAGGCCACGCGTAAAAAAAAATGGAGCTCAACAAAAGAAAAGCGATACAACCCAAAAGAAAGCTCCGATAGGAGGCAACGTGGTGAATGTCAAGAAGTTATGAGTGGTACTAAAAAAGGTGAATCCACGAATTGAAGAGAAACCGTGAAGGAAAAAGTGGTGCATGAATAAATATTCACCTAGCATGTAGGGTCAAAGGTTGTTTTAAATAGTTTTTCCTTCTCTCTTCTATTTCCACTTGCAATTTCTCCTGGCCCTATCCTCCTTTTCAAGGGTTCCAGTGCCTCTTTATGGGATCTTTCTTTAGATTTGGCTTTGGGGATGTGCTTCTATGGGATTTCCTCTTTGCTGCAAGTAGTGGGTTTTGGTTTGCCTTTGGTGGAGTTGTTTGTGAAGATTTTTTGGCATGTTTTAGACACTGACTAGCATGTAGGGTTGGAGGTTGTTATTCTTCATCTTTCCTTCTCTCTTCTCTCTCTACCTGGGGGCTTTCCTTATCTTGTCCTACTTCTCTCGGGTCTCTGTGGCTTGCTTTTCTACTTCTATGGGACTTCCTCTTTGCTGTAGGTTGTGGGTTTTGGTTTTCCTTTGGTGGAGTTGTCTGTGGAGATTTTTTGGCATGTTTTAGACCCTAACTGGCATGTAGGGTCAAAGGTTGTTCTTCACCATCTTGCCTTCTCTCTACTCTCTCTTCTTGGGGGATTTCCTTTCCTTTTCCTACTTCTCTTAGGTCCTAGTGGATTTTCTTTGGTGCCTCTCTTGTTGTCTGGGATTTTCCCAGAGGCTGTCTTTTTGGCTAAACTTTGTTATCCCTTGTCCCAAATATTCTTGTTGTAGTTAGGTGTTGTTTCTTCTTTGGGTTTGGTTTTGAAGCTAATGGTTAGTTTTTTTAGCATGGTTCTTTTGCTATCCCAAGTGTTATTTGTGCCTAAGGGAGTCTCAACTACCCTTTCTTTTGATATGTGTTCCTCTTTTGAGGTGGATAATGTGCCGATTAGTTCATGGGTTTCTCTTCTCTCACAAATTTTTAAGGGTGTTGTTTAAACTCTTCATTTGGACTTGACAAGGCTGCTTACTTTGTTCATTTTGAATACCCTGATGCTGTTGGATCCCCTTGTTATTATTGTAACTCTTTTTGTTAGAGTGTTGGATTTCTTCCATGTCCTACAGTTAGTGTCTCCTATTGAGGTGGAGACCTCTCCTATGGAGGTGGAGACCTCTCCTATTGAGGTGGAGATGGGTGATGTTTGTGAGGTGGTTAGTTCACATTTCTTTTGTGAGTTTTCTCTAGTGCATCTTCTATTGAGGTGAAGGCCATTCCTATGGAGGTGGAATGTGGACTAGCTAGAGTTCCTCTATAGTGAAAGCTTGGGTTTCCATAGTGATTACTCCTATAGAGGTGGAGAGAGGATGTTGATGGGCTATGGTTTTTTTGATCAGTTGTTTTTTTGTGATTTGTCTATTTCTACCAGTGGTTTGGAGACTTGGATGGGTGATGTTGCTATGTGTGATGCTGATATATGGTTTTCACATGTTGTTGGTTGCTTGGCTATCTCAGGAAGTTCTAGTGCTGATAAGTGTTGTGTTGCAGTCTAGCAGATACAAATTGATGGTTACCTATACATCTTAGGAAGTACACTGTTGGTTGGTGCTAATAAGTGTAGTAATGCAGTCTAGCTATTTTAGGTTGATGGTTACCTGGAAATTTCAGTAAGTTCTTGGATGCAAGGTCCCTTGTTTTGGGTTTAAGTATCCCATTAAAACCTTTTCTATTTGGTGAATATTTGTGTATTCATGTTCTTTATTGTTTAATTTGCTTCTGATTCACTACTAGTTGTCTGTGTTCTATTCTTTTGCATCTTGTTCTTTATGTGTGGGTTTTGGGTCCTTGTCAAAACTTTCCTATTAATGGTTTTGGGTCCATTTAAAACCTATTGTAAATGGTTTCAGGTCCATTCAAAACCTATTTTTCCCCCTTAATCAAAACTAAGTGTTTTTCTATGTTAAATGAAGTGAACAATTATTAGGGTTTCTCCTATATATAACTCAACCCTTATTGTATTATTAATCTGGAGATTTACTCTCGAGCTTTCTACCTTTGAGGACTTTTTTTTTCATTGAAGATTTTCGAGATCCATTCTGTAGCTTTTCCTTGTTAAGGAATATTGCATATATTATTTATAGATCTCTTGCATGGAAGGTGTCTTTGTTTGTTGTTTGATCCTATGTCTTGTGGTTTGTGGTTTTTAATAATTCTAAAACATTCAAGATCATTGGTGTAATCAATAACAAAATATCTATATTTAATAAAAAAAGAGAGTAAAGAACACATACTGATGGGCTTGTTTACTATTTTTATTTCTAATTGATCTATCCTAAAGCTCCTTATGACATAATAGTAGCACTTTAAGGTATTTTTTGTACTACTAGTTTCAAAAATATCATAAGGATTAAAGTAGAAGATTGTGTAAAGTGTAGTTGCATGAGGAAAAAACTACTAATTGTTAGGAAAAATTCAAAGTTCAATTATGAATCCATGACCATAAATTCATCCTATACTCATGACAGGAATTGATAATTTTTTTGTGGTTCCATGTCTTTGTCTATGATTCCTATGCTTTTTTATCATCATTTGTTAGCTAGGGTTTTCTAAGACTTGCATTTAGGGTTCTCCTAAGGTCTAAAACAATATTAAATAGTTACAAATTAAGCCTTTATAGTCATTCATTTAACAACCCCGTGTTGACCTATAACAGTCAATTTTTGGTTACATTAGTTACAACTTAAGCCTTTACATTCATTCTTTTACCAACCTCATGTTCCTAGCATTGTTGGTTGGTTAGTCACTTTATTATTCATGAAATCTCTTTGTGTGGCCTTCAAAATATTTCACTTAGAGTCCTAAGTCTTAAGTCTAATGTTCAATTTATGTCATGACCCATCGTTACCTAGCCTCGACCCCTTTTTAAGTTACATATTTATGTGTATGCCCTAACAATTATTTAATTTATATGTGGTTCAAGTTTTTAGTCGACATGTGTCAATGTTTCATTGGTTCTACCATTCTACGAGATATATTTTCTTCATTAAAATGTTTCTTCCAAACCAGAAGAAGCCACCACATGTCCCATATCTAATAGGATTTCAAGTTGACCTATCATCTAAGGGCCATAAAGGTGCCATTTGGCATAATATAAACCATTTTCCACCATTCTGTAGGGAGCTCTCAATGAAGGTTTAATTTGGTTGCGGAAATGTGGGAGGTCACCACATGGCAAAGCCTGGACCATCTGATGAAGAAATATTTGATGCCAATAAAATTGCTAAGTGTTAAAGGCATAAAGAGGAGGTTAAAGGGTGCTCAAATCTGAACACATGGCATGATCTCAATGGCTTTCCACCATTTCCTAGGCCCAAATTTGATGCTCTATTATATGGCCATGAAATTACAAGAAGCTACCATGTGCATGTCGATGACTTGTTTTCTAGATAATAAGGCTTTGGATAAAAGGAAAAGTGACTCCATGTAGATAAATATTATTGGTCCATGTTTTTTTAAAGTAGGTCAATCTTTTCAATTCTATTTGGCCTTGTTAGCATCGTCTTGATCAAGTTGCTCGATTAAAGATCAATGGCCAAAATTCAAAGTTGTTGAATGGGTAGATGCACACATTATTGCTTGCACGAGATGAGAATTAATGGTAGAAAAGACACCCTTGAGCTTATAATTTCATACTTTTTCAATAAAATCTAGTTTTAATAGATCATTGTAAATCACAAAGTCATTTGGAGCAATTGGAGAATAAATTTGGTAAATTTACCGGTTGTCTGCATCTAGAATTAGGGTTTCTACATCTGTAAACTAGCAAGTGAATTTCATGCTAAAAACTTGTTCAATTTCCATTAAATTTGCTTATAGTATCTTTTTGTGTCACAATTGAATTATAGGGTCTATTACAAGCTAGGGACTCGTCACTATTCAATGAATTGTTCAAATTTACCCTAGTTTCTTTTCAAATTACATTGAAAGCCCTAGAATTGTTTGAAAACCCCACTTTTCTCCAATTCACTATAAAAATGTCTCATCCATAAACACAACCCTCTTCCTCTACCACAAAGTGAGCTCTTCACAAAGATATTTTGGCTCAATTGTCTGATTCCACCAATAACAATTTCAAGGTACAAGGTCTTGGGATATACAAGGGTATTGCAAATATATGCTATGGAATTAAAGATGCAAAGTTTCCTCTATCTGGATGGGAAATTTTATTGAACATTGGTTTGGGAAGAGGAATGCCCCAGTCCCCACATGTAATGTGTGGAGAATCAACCTTGGTAAACTTATGGTCCCAAATGTTTACATGGATATTGACATGCAAAAAGCTATAATAGCCAAGTATGATGAGTTTATTGAGGTTGTCAGGAACTTAATGGGTGGGACCATGGCCATGCTATATAGGGAATCAATTGTAGAGGTGTTCAATCTAGATATTGCTGCAAACAAACATATTGACATTACTGATTTCAAGAAGAAGGATTACCAAAATAAAAGCACCTATAGAGTTGTTCTACTACCAAGGTTTAGGGTTAAGGATCCCCACCATAAAATGGTGATGATTTCATCAATTGAGTAGTAACCATTCTTTGTGGAAATATTTTAAGGCTGTTTCTCTAAGACATACTATAGTCTATGATAGGTTATTGAGTGTGATAAGATAGAGAGGATCCCAATTCCATTAATGTTTATGGTTTTAGACATCCTGAATATGATGGTTAATGACGAATTTGACTATGTTGCCTATCTCTTAGATGTCATTCACATGGATTTTGTAGAAATCAAGAAAGGTGCATTGGGAGTTAAATTTTGGTGGTACTCCTTTCTTTGCCACATCTTCCTATACAAAGGAAAGAAGGAGTTGGGTCCTAGATTGAAGACCAAGGATAAAGATGAAAATAATGATGCTCTTCTAGTCCAAATGTGGAATCACTTGCTACACATGCATTTCTTACAATCAAGCTTTGGGGCATTTAGAAATTTATTTTCTACAAAGGAAATGTCCTATTTACAAGGTCAAGTCCCTGAGGTTCCTACTAAATGACTTGATTTCTTAATACCACTAGAAAGGAGACTTGAGTTTGGAATTGGACACAATTTGGGAGACTTTGTGCTTCATTTAGATTGCACCATACTAAGAATATATGCAAGCACAATAGTACCCCGTGAATTTTCAAAATATGTACCCTCAAGGATTGGATTTTTAGAGGTCATCTAGTATTTGGCCATTTTACATCAAGCCCATCTGGGTAATCAGAAAAAGGGCACATTCTTCATAGATCTCACATTATTATTTGATTTTAGCATGAATATGAATAGATGGAAAAAGATATATGAAAACTTTAAACCCTATGCAATGAAACCATCAAAATCTAGGAACTTTGATCCATAAGGTTTCATAAATCAATTAAGGACAAACATTAGGAGATCAAAGTTCTATCATACAGTTTATTATTTTGAGGATGTCTAGTGTAAGAAAAATTATCCCTTTTTCACACTCAATTTGGTAAATAAAGAATAATAAATGACCTAAATGATGCCTTAATTTAGTGTTGTAATATGTATTGTACATATTCACATTAAGTTTAGGTCCTTATTAAATAAAATGGACCTAATTGTGCCTTATTTTTGGTGTTGTAAGGTATAGTATCTTTACACTTTCACAGTCATCTAGGGTTTTATTAAATAATTGGGGTTAATTTTACTTAATTGCCTCCTTTAATTCAAATACAAGCCTAATTAATTATAATTTCCGAAGAGGAGAACCCGACATTCATCAATTCCATAACATAACATTTATCATTAGAGAATGTGTGTCCTAGGTAAGTGCTCTAGGACCCATTCACCCAAGGGTGAATGAGTCCTCACTTAGGCCTAGGACCTAAATTTTTACTATGTTTTTGGAGGTATTTCAATGATTTCAAATGTGTATTCACATATCAGCTTGTGCTATTTGAATTTCAAGAATTCATGTTAACATATGTATAAATAAGAAGTCATTTCATGATATGTTTCACCTAGAATATTTTCATGAGATTAAGAGTACTCAAGTGAGAATTATCAAGATAATTTCAAGGATTTCAAGAGAAGATTTATAGAAGAATTATTGCAGCAATTAAGATCCATTATCATGTCAAATTCTTCTTGCATCATGCATGTTATTTGAGCTAATATGTTGATGTAGTGTTCAAGATCCATTCAAGCATTTAAAGGCATTTTTTCAAGTAAAGTTTCAAGATCAAGATCCATATCCATTGAATCAATCTCATGCTAGTTTTAGATCTACATTCCAAGGTTCAAACAAGGTTTTGGTGAGTTGTGACATAGGCTTGTTCATTCATCATTCCTTTCTTGATATTTCATTTTATTACAAGGTTTAATTACGGAAATGGGATTTGACCAAGGAAAACCCCCATTCACCAACAAAAAAATATTTTTCCTTCTTGATTTGTGTTTGAAAATTTAAGGTGGAAGATCTCTTGAAGATCAAAATTGCAAAGTTGTCAAAGTTGCTTTTTTTTTTCCACCATTCTTTCAATTTCATAGAAACTTACCTATAATATTTATTTTCAACTATCCAACTATGAAAATTGAGGATCTAGGAGTGCAAAAATAGTAGAAGAGAACCCAAAAACCATTTTTACAGAGCCCTAGCCAAGACCCATTCACCATAGGGTGAATGAGTCCTTAGTTAGCTTTGAAAAAACACTTTTGGTGACTAGTACACACCATTTTCCCTTTCATAGATCTGCATTTTAATTTTTGTTTCCATCAGAATTGAACTTAATCTATTAGATGCACTTTATAGCTTGAATTTTGAAGTTATTTTTCTATTTTTAATCTTTCTCCCCAAAGTGTTGTTTAATCAGGACCCCCATCCTTGCAAAAAAATGAAATCAATAGATTCACAATTTGAATTGACTCACCTTAAGGTTGACAGTCCTTTTATTGCATGGATCTCATTTCCTAATGAGATAGATGAAGATAGGTCCATCATAACCCCATTTTCCTCCTTTCCTATTAATGGCCTATTTTTCATCCTTTTCATTTTGGTGAACCTAAGTCTGATCATTGCATTTTTCTAATTTTGGAGTCCATTTGTACCCTAGATTTAGATCTTGCATTCATTTGTATTTTATTGCATTAAATTGAGTCTCATTTAGGATTGTTTATCTTGAATTATTTTTTCATTTCATGTAAGGGTTTTAGGATTGCATCTTTGCATTCTTTAAATCTAAAAAATACAAAAAAATCAATCATTTTGCATATCATTTACGTAGCATTGCATCATCATTCACTTGCATTTAAAAATTGAAACAAAATTGTACATCAAATTAGGTCTGCTAGTTTTTCATTTTGTCATATTTTGCGCTTGCATTCAACATTAGTTTCACAAAAAAATCAAACTCTAACTTACTGTTTCTAACCAGAATCTGGAAACCACTAGAATCATCTTAGAGATCTGATTTTTTTTTTAAAAAAAACACCTAACCTAGGATCCATTTTCCCCTGGGTGAATGAGTCCCTGAATAGGGTCATTTCTTGATTTTTTGGGCAGTAAAACACCTATTTCTACATTCTATTTTGTTGTTTTCAGTTTATAATTTTTTGATAAGTGGAATTAATCATATTTAGCTTAATTTGATAAATTCAGTGCATTGTGTAATCAAAAAATTACCTTGTTTAGAATCTAAAAATTGCATTGATATATTAGCATTGCACTTTACATTCTAGGTTATTTCATTACATTTCACCTTATTTCCATTTTGGATGTGTACCGAGTTTGTAAATCTTGTATGAGCTTTATAACTTGGTGTCATATTAGCAATACTATTATGAGGTGTAGTTCGAGACTCATGTCATCTTGTGATACACCATTCACTGTGGATCTTGGGTTCTCCAACTTTTTTACTAATAGTTTTGATAATCAACCCTCTATGGATCATAGTCTTCATACCTCATTTCCAATGGCTTCCCTACCTACAAACAATGTGCATGATGCTGCTCATATCCCACAAGAAAACATAAGAAGAATGGGTGAAGAAATAGAAAATTTGCAAAAATTTGTGAATACTGAAAACATTGATACTAGTGTCATTCCTACTTTAGGTAATGTGAGTAAAATTCTTGAAACTGAACATGGAATAGAGATTATGCAAAGTCTAGCTCATATTGTTAATTATAAGAACATCCCTACCATGACTAGTTGTGCTAAAGCTTTGGATTATACTCAGAGCCAAGGTGGAAATTCAAAATTCCTCCTTCCACAACCCTCACCTCTATTCCTACATACACTAGTACTCATGTTACCACAACCATTCAACCTACTAGCAATGTCAACACTTCCTTTGGTATGTCCACTAGGAATCCCTCTACCTTTATGCATTCAAATCTCATATCTTCTCAACCATCCCCCCTTACAAATAAAAAATTCACTTGCCCTCCGCAAACATACAACACTCCACCATATTCAACTCAATCTCACAATACCGACAATGATGCAGTCTTTAACACACTTTTTCAAAACATGTCATCCCTTCAACAAAAATCGCCGGCATAAACCAAAACACATATGACCAAATTTCACAATACATCAAAACTAATCTCTTATCCTTAGAGATACTGAGAACACAAATTCCACAAGGTATATAGGTTCCTAGGTTTGAGAAATATGGTGGGAAAGGAGATCCTCTTATCCATGTTTTAGCTTACACTACCCTATGTAGTGACTTCATTTTTGAATATAAACTCTTGGCTAAACTCTTCCCTCAATCCTTGAAAGATTCTTGTTTAGAGTGTTTTTGCTGCTTATTGAATAATTCAATTCGTTCATCAAAATGAAAAGGATGAAAAATAGGTCATTAATAGGAAAGGGGGAAAATAGGGTTATGATGGACCTATCTTCATCTATCTCTTTATGAAATGAGATCCACACAATGAAATGTTGGAAAATGGTCAGTGCTGCCCTCGAGATTCATGACATGGACTAACCACCTCCCATGGATCCTTTAACTCTGGCAGTTGTATCAGGCATTAACAGGTTGAACTTTTGGTACAATGACAACCATAGGGCCAAGAATTGGTATCAAAGCCAAAGGTGTCGTGTTCAAATCCCCATAGGTAATGTTGAGGGGGAGATTATTGGTAGATGGCCACCGCTCTCCTCAAAATTCATGGCATGGACTAACTGCCTCCCATGGATCCGTTAACTCTGGTGGTTGTATCAGGCATTAACAGGTCAACCTTTTGGTGCAACAAAAATCGTGCGGAAAACATGAAAGTACTATCAATATTAACACAAGTCAATTCAAAGTGTGATTCTACTGATTTCCGTTTTCGCAAGGATGGGGTCTTGATTAAACAACACTTTGTGGAGAAAGATTAAAATAGAAAAATAACTCCAAAATTAAAGCTATAAAGTGCATCTAATAGATTAATTTCAATTATGATGGAACCAAAAATAAAAATGCAATTCAGAGAAAGGGAAAATGATGTGTACTAGCCACTAAAAGTAAATATTCAAAGCTACCTAAGGACTCATTCACCCTATGGCGAATGGGTTTTGGCTAGGGCTCTATAAAAATGATTTTTGGGTTGTCTTCTAATATTTATGTACTCCTTGATCCTCAATTTTCATAGTAAGATAGCCAAAATTAAATCATGTAGGTGAGTTTATGTGAAATTGCAACAATGGTGACAATAAATGCAACTTTGACAACTTTGCAATTTTTCTCTTCAAGAGATCTTCCACCTAAAATTTGCAAACACAAATCAAGAGGAAATTTTTTTTTGTTGTTGGTGAATGGGGGTTTGCCTTGGTCAAACCCATTTTGGTAATTAAAACTTTTAATGAAATGAAATAGCATGAAAGGAATCATGAATCAACAAGCCTATGTTACAACTCACCAAACCCTTGTTTGCACCTTGGAATGTAGATCTACAATTAGCATGAAATGGATTCAATGGATGTGGATCTTGATCTTGAAACTTGACCTATAACAATGCCTTGAATGCTTGAATGGATCTTGAATACTACATCAAAATATTAGCTAAAATAACATGCATGATGCAAGAATACTTTGATATGATAATAAGATCTTGATTGCTGCAATAATTCTTCTACAAATCTTCTCTTGGATTCCTTGAAATTCTCTTGATAATGCTCACTTGAATACTCTTAATCTCATGAAATTATTCTAGGTGAAATATAGTGAAATGGCCTCTTATTTATACATATGTTAACATTATTTCCCAAAATTCATATAATACAAGCCAACATGTGAATACACATTTGAAATCATTGAAATAACATAAAATGCTAGAAAGACACCTTTAGAGATTGTTATAGGAGTTCATCGTAGAGGTATATCAGAGTTGAGAGACAATAGTAGGGAAGATAAAAGGAGTGTATAAGCATTAGAATTTGCAAAACATATGAAGACAATGCATACTCAAGCGAAACAACATTTGGAAAACATGAACCGAAAGTATAAGGAGAAAGCAGATGAAAAGAGGAGACATAAGGATTTCAAATCTGGAGATGAAGTGATGGTGTACTTGAGGAAAGAAAGATTTCCACTTGGAACATAGAGTAAACTAAAGATGAAGAAGTTTGGACCTTGTAGGATTTTAAAGAATTTTGATTTAGGAAAATGCTTATGAATTGGAATTACCAGATGACATGGGTATATCACCTATATTCAACATTGCAGATCTACATTACACCATGAAGAAAAATTCAATGAAGACAACAAGGTGAAGTTGAAGGAACAACTTCCTAAACAACAACTAGAAGAGGTAGAAGAGATTGTTGATGTCCGAGATGGAAGGAGGAATCGTGGAAGACAGTCCAAGGAATATTTGATGAAATGAAAGAGTAGACCAGTGGAGGATTCATCTTGGATTTCTTAGGCAGAGGTAGACCATATTGGTTTTCCTTTGGCCACTGCAAAGTGAGAGGCTCACTTTTCATTTAGCCTGGATGTCTGATGTAGGAGCATCCTTGGTTCTTGGAAATTTTGCTTCAACCAAAAAAAATATTTTCATTCAATTTTGTTGTTGTTTTGTTCTTGTTCTGGTTCGAGTTGGTTGATCCGGTGTTCCTTTATGTTTTCTCGCCATATCTTACGTACCTTGGATTTAATTTTGGACATTTTCAATGGTCGTATTCCAAGTTTTCAGCTCATTTGGAACCTTTTCTAGCAAGATATCACTTCCGGAGTATGTGACAATTTTTGGGACTAGCCCCAGAATAACTTCAAAACCTAATGGCTAGGATCGATTGTGGACCTTTCCCGTGACTTGTGGATTCTCACGGTGTGTTTAGATTTGTTCCATGGAGTGTCCCCAACCTTACACTTAGGTCCACACTTCATCTTACGCATCTACTGTGGATGAATTTGGGATTTGAGGTTGACCTGCTCTTGCACATGTTACACTTTTCTTCTCGGAGATTGTAGCGATGTTCTAGCTGACACAGATGTTTCTTGACTTGCGGAAACATCCAAAGGTAGAAGAATTTGAATAGTTTGAACTTTCCTAGTAATTTAGAGGTATTTTGTTCAAACTTAGATATCGAATCATCATCTCTCAAAGAGGGAAATCATAAGCAACATGAGAATGATGCAAAAATATTTATGTTTTTGTCAAATCAGTCACAAGAAATGGTCTTCACAAGTTAGTAAGATGATGAGACAATAGAGCACAAGCAGGAGACCAACACTAGAGTTCAAGATTTTATCTTTTCATGAGGATGTCTCATTAGACATCTAACCAAGATGGAGGCCAATAAATCATCGTGCAAGTCATGCTTTCACCTAAGTATGAAGTTGTAGATGAAGAAGAACACATTCATCTTACTTATGCACTTCAAAACAATGTTATGTATGGTCAACATGAAG
Organism: Sequoiadendron giganteum; assembly: GCA_007115665.2. Taxonomy (NCBI): domain Eukaryota; kingdom Viridiplantae; phylum Streptophyta; class Pinopsida; order Cupressales; family Cupressaceae; genus Sequoiadendron; species Sequoiadendron giganteum. The sequence goes on from CM021105.1 coordinate 647,692,935, forward strand.
AGGTAAGTGGGTTTTCTTTAATTCTTCAAGAGGTATTATAGCAAGTGGTTAAACATTTTTTAAATTCTTTCACCTCCTCTTGGGTACTCATAAACATGTGAAGCATTACAAATTCATGAGAAAAGGAAGTTATTTAAAGGAACTAGTCAATGGTTTTGTTTTATTATATTTTTTTGTTGGTTAGTATAAGATAGGATAGGTTTTCCTTCAAGTTAATTACGCGTTGATACATAATGTTTTAGAGGTTGTTTTCTCCAAATATTGAAGCATAGTTGGTAAGTTTCGAGTTTACGTGTTTAGTTAGCTATTCTTGAGTTGTTCACAACTGATTATCAAAATAAATTTATATTTTATTTATTTCTTAATTATATCTTCACCTCATGCACCTAAGTTAGATAAATGTATTTATTTAATTTATATTTATATTTTGTATCTCATAATTTAGTTTTTTGACTAAAAAGTAACCTCAGTTCACTATCACTTACTCTCACTTCACTCATCCGTATAGGCAGACATCTAATTCATGTAGCCACTTAACTCAACATCTTATCTTCTCATAGATTGACATATGTATCTTGCACATTCATCATGATCTCTCACTCAATCACATCCATTGATAATTCTAATCATCGTACACAGTTAATCAAGTATCTATGAAAGCTATAAAATATGCATCATTTAGCAATTTGATCTCTCCACAAATTTTCAGAAATAAAGCCATCTTTACACCCATTTTATGAATGAAGGTTATGCTAAGCTAAGACAAATCCACATATCATTATTTTATATCTTAACCATCACGTACAATGGAGTAAGATTAGGAACATTTATGGATGTAAATTATTCAAATTGGTTTACTTTCTTGTTTGTGTGCAAACTTTCATTATTTTAGTCATTTGTTATTGAATTGGGTTTTATTGATATTCCTACTTTCATATCTAATTGTAGTGTACAAAATTTTATACCTTTACAATTTCACACTATGTTTGGTTTCTGTAATAAGGGAAAATAAACAAGATTAATGAACAACATAACAAATAGAAACAACCACAAATTGCCTAGATTATGCTAAGATCCCAAATTAATAATGAAGTGCATATGCTATAAAGGAATTCAATAAATCAGAAATTGTATCATGTAACTCCACTAATTGCTTGACTCATCTTCATTATTCTTCTCAAATTTTCTTTAAATTTCTTCAATTTCCCTCATATCGTGAGTATGCAATATTCGCTAGTATGTATTTTGACAACAAAACTTCAAAGATTGTGGTTATCGAAAATAGAGTTGAAAAGATTCTTTTACAGAAGTCTCCTAGATTCAACGGTTGAGATTGCTTTGAATTTGAATGGTCAGGATTAAGTGTGAGGACCTAATTACATGAGGTGTAACTAAGAGAGTCTGTGAGTCACAAGGAGGTGAAAGATCTATCATGTGAGTGAACTGAAAGAGAGTGTTAGTCAAAAAGAGGTGACAGATCAATTCAATGAGTGAACTAAAAGAAAGTGTTAGTTAGAAGGAGGTGAGGATTATGCATGAGATATTTACTTGAAGATGTATGAGACATGTGCTAAAATAGAAGAATTAATTATTAAATTAATTTCTTTCTTTAGTGGAGAAAGTGTGTGCACGTGATTAAATAGTTGGATGACTATTTAATTTATGGAGGAACTTTAGATGAGAGGATAGAATTATTTAATTAAATAATCATTTATTTAATTAAATGTAGGAAAATATGATTTAATATGAATGATTTAATTAAATGAATTTATAAAATTTATTTAATTAATAAGAAGAACAGATTAGATTAAACGACATGTGTAATTAAATAAATTTTGAAAACTTATTTAATTAATTAAAAGAAGAGACTAGGATTAAATGATGTAATTAAATAAATTAATGTAACTTATTTATTTCATCAAAGGAATAGATTAGAATTAATTAGTGACATAATTAAGATAAATTAATGTAATTTACTTAATCAATTTTAGAAGAATAATAAAATTAATTAATTAAATGGTTAAAACTATTTAATTTAATTATAGGAATTTGAATGTTAAGTTATAATTAAATGAATAAAATAATTTAATCATCTTGGAGGTATCTTGAATTGATGATGAAAAATGCAGTCGCAAGCCTCAGCCATTTTTCCGTGTCAATAGTTTGCCCCTCTTTGACATAATGGAATTTCAAAGTTTGTGTCAAATAATTACGAATAACATGCCTGAGTCATGCCTTGGTATGAAATAGGTAAAGGTATGTCCCCTTGGGAAAATTGACAAATTTTTGAAAAATTCAAAAAAAATTGGAAATTGTCTGGATAAAGTAATTGGATAGCTAGAAGTTCAATGGTGGTGAAAGAAATTAGTTTCAGCAACTTTTAAGACATGAAATGGTCATTGGAAGTGTCAAAATAGTGCGTCCAGTACATTGGGGTTGCAAGAAAACCCTAAAAACTCCTAGGTAAATAGAAATTGGAAAGAAGTGAATTCATTTTTCACCCTCGAAGATAGAAAACTTATGATTTTCTCTAGAGCTCCTTGATGAAAATGTCTCTTGTTCCATACACTAAGCATCGCAGGTATCGGATCAGGACCTTTCGATGGCCAGCCGATGCAGGAGAGTCGATATCTATCCCAAATCCATCATTTGAAATTTTGTTTTTCATGCTTTTTTGGGCATTTAAAGTTTATTTTTTCAAATGTGTCATTTTGTGTGCACCGAAAATGCATTCGTATGCGATGCATCTTTCTACGATATGACACATTTGCGGAAACACGTGGGGGCTCATTTTTCATTCCCTATTAATCAACGCATCTATAGGTATATGAACTATATTTTCCTTCTTAAGTCACATATGATAGGGATAGTGATGCATTTTCTATTTTGGTTTGCATTTGAATGTTTTGTTATGCATTTGTATTTATGAGTCACATCTACTAGATCGTATGACATGTGTGTTTTGTGTGACACATTTGTTAAATGGAATGAAACATTCCAATTATGCACCACATTTGTAAAATAAAACAACACATCTGCTTGTTAAATTTTTTGAGCTTGTGAAGCGTAAAATTTTCTTCATCATTTGAATGATACACATTTCTTAGCCTCATATTTCTTATGTAATATATTGTGTTGTGCATTTGCAAGTTGTTTTGGATCCGATATACACTTGGGAGTCTAGACCAGCTACCTATAGATTGTGAGATCAGTTGACCAGTGTAGAGCAGCATTTGATATGGCATCTTGGTCTTCATCATGTTACAACTATACCCAGCATTTGGGAAAACTGAGAGATGTTTACTGCACTTGTCGAGCAATGGCACTCAAAGACTTCGTCTTTCCATTTTCCCAAAAGAGAGGCGATAGTTATATTAGAGGATGTGTACATGATTCTTCGATTGTCGATCAATGGAGAGAGGGTGCATTATGATACACAGAGGGGTTATAGTGAGATCACCCAATTTTATGTGTATGCGGATATCAAATAGTTGGGTATCGAGCACTATAAGATCATATGGCATGTTCTTGTAGATAGATATGAGAGAATTGATTGTTTGTTGTGTAATCTGATTGTTAAGATTGTTTTGCCAGACCACCAAGGGCATGGTTTTTTTGTGGGTTGGGGTGAGATGTTGGTTGGGATGTTGGAGAGGTAGGTTGTATATGCATGGGGCCCTTGTCTTCTGGCAATGTTGTATTTCCATCTACATGACATAGCTTATAGGGAGGCATAGTCCATGAGCTGTGGGACTACTCTATTGATGATATGGGAATGGGAGCACATCATTCTTTTTTCCACCAATCATTCATCAGCTAGAAAACCAATCACCATATGTGTTTAGATATGTTGGGACCATCACTTAGCCACATGTTGGAGATACTAGATACTAGAGGCATGCGATTGACACACTTGTTCAATTTATTTGGAGACCCTACATGGATTGTGTGCAATGGAGAGATGAGGATTGACACTTGCCATTTTGTCAATAGACACAATATTTGATGGAGAGGACTATTTCCAGTGTTCATATTATTGAGATACACCTACTCAACAAAGTGATCTGATAGTTTGGGGAGGTTTAGGATGTGCAATGAGGTCCAGTTGAGTTTTCTCAATTTTTGAGGGAGGTTCCTCTATGGTGTCCTATTATTCTCAGAGTGATAGCGGAGACAAATATATAAGCTTTGAAACCAATATGGTGGGGATGGAGGGGTGGAGCTGTGGATGTTGGGATGACAACAATGTATGATGCCTGGTGGGCACAACATAGGCATGTGCCATATATAGATCTTGATTAGTCAGCACCTGTAGAGCACTAAGGTACCGGCCCATGAGGTCAGCATGGTGGAAAAGGAGGAGGAGGAGGATGGGGGTGGGGTGGTCGATGAGATCGACGAGGTGGTAGAGGTCAGGATAGAGCATTGTCACCCATCCATGAGGAAGAGGAGGAGGGAGAGGAGGAGGTTGTTGTTGAGGAGGTGATTGAAGAGGAGTTCATCAATGAGGAGGCAGTTGGTGGAGAGGAGGCCATTGGTAGAGATGGGGAGGTCATCGGGCATGCCCTAGAATTATTACAGGTAGGATATGAGGATATAGAGGACTATCTAGAGGAGGATATGGTAGATAAGGAGAGAGAGCTTCGGGATCAGATTATGGAGGGGTGGGATGGAGATGAGGGGGGAGACCCATGCATGAGGAGGGTACCATATATTATTAGGTGGCCGATTTGATGACTAGAGTAGCATCTCTCGAGGAGAAGATGAGGGTTGTGATAGTAGATAGAGATGAGATGCGACTGGAGAGGGATAGTGTGTATCAGGAGAGAGATTAGGAAGTGGCCTAGAGGAAGGAGATCAAGCAAATATTCTTAGAGTTTTCCACTCTTTGTAGTGGATCGACTGCAGATATGGCTCAGGAATTAGTGAGAGTTAGGAAGCAGGAGTGGTATTATAGAGATTTGTATGAGAAAGAGGTACCTCTTGAGAGATGAGCTCCTAGTGCATCTCAGGTGCTTATTAGTAGATCACAGAGTAGTGGTGGAGTTTTAGTTCATCACATGTTAGGACCTTCTAATAGGCCCACGTTCACACAACGTTCAACATGAACTCCCCATGAATCACCTCCCCATTCTCCTCATCAAAGTAGTGGGAGTGTAGCCTAGGGACATGTTATTATATATTGTATACACTGTATATGATTATAGAGCCTGTGAGTTCCATTTTGTTTTTTATTTGATATACCTCTTGGATATTATACTGTGATGCATTTTGAGATATATATATGTGATGAATTTTTGGCAACCATTATATGATGTGTTTATTTATGTTTATGTGATGCACTAATGATTCCTTTATGATTCATTCTTATGTGATGATGATTATGTATTCTTTTAATTATGATTGATGCACTTGATTTATGATGTAACGGATGCATGTGATTAATGATATGTATTCATTGTATGCATTGTGTTATCTATATATCATGTTATGAAAATGATGATATTTTGATGTTTTTATTTCCTTATGCAAAATGTATGTAAGATGTATGTTGCTCTAATGTTGTAATGAATGCAGGTGATTTTTGTATGTCATAGTACACCATCTTGATGTGATGGAAGAAGAATGTTAGTTTGAAGATGATGTATGTTACCGTGAAAGGAATATATTTCATCACTTTGTTGTCATTATACTAAGCATTTCCATTTGAGTCATCATTGGGTGGTTTATTGCAATAGAAAAGGAACACCAAGATATGAGATAGACCAATGGTGTGAAATGTCATGATTTTTTCGAAAACAAACAATTGCAAACAAAGATTGTCATGACTCATACTTAGAAACCCAATTGTTCCTAGTATTTTTGTCAAGACAAACCACAAGTAGCAAACAAAATAAAACATGTCATGAAACATTGTTGATCCTCTAAATTGTTTTACCAAGACATCCTTGAGGTGGCTAGTGACATGGAAACTTAAAAAATATAAGACAATCATCATGATACGTCATTTTTCCTCTAAATCCTATTGTCGAGACATCCTTAAGGTGGCTAGTAACATGACAATTTCAAACATATAAGACAATGATCATGATGCATCATTGCTCCTCTAAATATTGTTGCCAGGAAATCCTTGAGGTGGCTAGTATCATGATAATTTCAAAAATATAAGATATGTGCATGTAACATTGTTCCTCCTCTAAATCCATCATGTGACCTCATCGAGGTGGCTAGTCATATGGCATATCAAAAGAAAGATATGGCTAAGTAACATTGTCGCTTCTCTAAATCCATGATAGGACATCATCAAGATAGCTAGTCACATGGTCATATCAAATCATTGAAAAATAAATGAAAATGCTTGTCAAGACATGTGTGTCAGATCTTTGTTTGTTTGATTGATAATTCTTTAAGAAGGACACATCCTAAAGAAGATTGAAATGTCGAACTGGATTATTTCCAACATTGGGATTTAGGAAGGACACATCCTGAATAAATGACATGATAGGGTCTGACATCAAGAAGGACACATCTTGAAGACCCGTAGTTGACAAGAAAGAGTCTGACATCAAGGATACATCTTGAAGACTCTTAAGTGCTTGATTTGATAAATTTGTTGTTCATTCAGGAATTGCATCTCTTGAATAAATTATTTGAAATAAAGAGTCTAACATCAAGGACGCATCTTGAAGACCCTTAGATGATTGAGTTTATATATTTGATGTTGTTTTTTATTTTCACCTGGTTGGATTGTGAATTGTTTTTGACCTTTTGTTCGAGTCATTCGTTGTTTGACCAATGTTGTTGAGATGCTTAACAAATGTTTTGTGTTTCAGAATTTCTAATGTTTTCATGTTTTCTAATATTTTGACCAAGGACCTATCTTAGGGGCCTCGGGGGCTGTTAAGCCTTTCCTATGTTGTACACATAGAGACCACATAGTTCGACTAGACTTTGATTGACATGACTGACAGAAAAAGATTTTCTTTATTTCAAGATATCTGACATATGTGATAGTGAATGTGATGAACCCTAAAGGACTGACCTAGTGCAACCTCAAGAGCTCATTGATTGATAGCCTTTCCTATGTTATACACACAAAGACCTCGTAGTTCGACACAACCTGACTTTGCTTAATTTGACAAAGAGTAAGTCATGATTTTATTATGTGTTTGTAGACACTGAAAAATGTCTTGAATAATATCATGCACTCAAAACATGTTTACTAACATCATTTCCTTTGAAACCCATCCTCTTTTCACTTAATTGATTTAATTAGCCTAGCTAATCAATTAGTTGCATCATTTTCATCTATTGACCTAATTAAATTTAATTAGGTCAATTCATCTCTTTTTGCATTAACACTTCATCTAATAAAATTAAATAAATCAAAATATTTGATTTAATCTCCTAAGTCATCCTATTTAATTAAATAACTCTCAGTTATTTAATTAAATATCATTCCACCTTTCCCACATTTATTAAATCATCTAATTTAATAAATTTCACTTTAATTCTTCGAATACCCTAATTTCATAAATTAAATCTTGTTTAATTAGAAATTAAACTAACTTTCCTCTAATCAAAGGGAATATTCCCATGGAATATTCCTTATCCCCTTTTTGCATAATTAAAAGTTTGTTTTAATTTGCAAAATGCCTTTTTCCTCACCCATAGGAATATTCCAAGAGAATATTTTTATTTCTTCATCATTTGAAAAATTGATATTTGCACTTGGCTTCAAATGCAAGTTACCTTGTAACTTGGGCTACAAGTTATCTTTCAACCTTTTGAACAAGTCACATTTGACCTCTGTGTGTAAGTCAAAAGTGTGTTTGTTTGAAGCAAGTTTGAACCCTTGATTAAATCCCATCATGCATTGATGAGAATCCATGATCCATGCCTCCTCTTCCTTTCATCCTTGACCATTGATTAAAATTTTTGATCTCAGCCCTCCATTTCTCATTTTCTCTCCCAATAAAGCACTATTTGGAGACAAATGGATCCATCTTTCAATTACAAACTTATGTTGTTGAAATAACTTGCATCCACATTCATATTTTGCTCACTTTTAACATGTTTTAGTTTATTTTCATTGTATAATAGCTTAAAGCGTCCATTAATGGCTTCCTTGTATCCATCTTAGCTTAATTACAAATTAAGGTTTTTCATCTTTTAGCATAGAAATAGCTTAAAGTAGCTTAGAAATTGCATAATTAGATCATTTTTAACACAATATCATGTTTATTAACTTGAATCATGGCCATTTTAGCATAAATAATGTTTTAATCAATTTTATCACAAATGGTTTCATCAATTCTCTTCCATGGAATCGACTGAAACAGGCTAACTAATCATGGGATTGGGAAAGGGTCATCATTTCACATCAACATGACACCAATTCTAAAATAGGATAAGTTTCAGATGGGCTAGGTTAGGAATTTAACTATTTTTGTGTAGTTTGTAGATTTCATTTTCAATTAAATTATTAGTTTAGATTTCTATTTTGAATGATCTTGTTTGTAGATGCATGTATGTTTAGCAAAGTTATGCTTTGATTCATCATGAGTCAAGTGTAATCGGTCCACCCTGAAAATCCTCGTCTCACAGTGTTATTTGACAAACCTAGAAGGAACTTACCTAATGCCTCAGGGGAAAATCGATAGATGGCCTTGCCTACATCCAGCCGTAGAAGAAACTTAGTTCAACATTGATAGAGATTGACATGACAAACATTGACTTTGTTTTTGTAGTTTTCTATTTATTTGGATGTTTTGGGGATTTTTGACATTTTTTGAATGTTTTTGTGTTTTTGACACATTTTCCAATTTTTTTTGTGTTTTTCCAAGTGTGTTAGGTCCTAAAGTTCTAGAGGCTTATTCCACCAAGAATCGGTGTTAGGTATTTTCCCCTAGTTAAGTACTATGTGGTATTGGATGGTAAGAGGGATTGTGTGTGGTATGTTGTGAGCGTCAATCGATCTCAAGCCATAGGACAAGCAACTACTCTTATTATGGGTGTCAAAAAATGGAGGGACAGTTATAGTAATATGGATGAAGGTGAAAATACCATGTGAAGTGATGATAGATGACGAAGCAAAGACTATCTACACATGGCACCTATTTGCTAGGTTTTCGCCATGGTACTTATCCAAAGTGGCATTGAGATGGTTTTCACTGTTGGATGGATTATTTCTCTTTACTATTTTTTTCAATTTTTTTTTATATTTATTGGTTTTGACTGAGCTCTCTGAAGCTATGTGTAAAAATTGCGTAGGCACAAGTTTTCTATAGGCTCATATAATGGTTCTCCTTCTGGAGTAGACAATTGATATGTGCTAGAACCGAAGGAAGTTGTGATGACATAAGGGCCTACCTAGTTAGGCTCAAACTTACCAGGTTTATCTCAGTCTGACTGGTTCATAGGATTTTGCATTAGTACTAGGTCATCGATGTCAAAATGTCTAACCAGGATCCTCTAGTTGTAACTTTTGCAACGCCGGTTCTAATATGCTTGTAAATGGGTTAGTTCTTTCTATCTCCGCTCATCTAGTAATTCCATCTCATGCAACCTAGATATCCTACACTCTTCATCATCAATTAACCCTTTCATGGAAACTCAGAGAGAGGGGACTTTGACCTCAATGGGGAGAATAGCCTCTAAACCAAAGAATAAGGAAAATGGGGTGGTTCTAGTGGGATTAAAAATGCTAGTTCGATATGCCCATAAGGCAAGGTTAAGTTGGATGTGACAGTCATGGGTAGCATCATTGATGGTTTTCTTAAAGATTTTAATGATGGTTTTATTAGACACGTCAGCTTGATTATTGCCTTCCGGGTAGTAGGGAGTGGAAAAATGGTGTTGGATGTGGAATTGTTCACACAGTTCACAAACGTCTTGGTTTTGAAGGGACAACCATTATCCATGGTTATGGATTGTGGGAGACCGTAGTGGAAAATGATATAATTAAGAATAATTTTTTTTATTTGGTTGTCAGTAATGTAAGTAAGGGGGATGGCCTCTACCTATTTGGTAAAGTATTCAGTGGCGATTACAATGAATTTATGGCCATTTGAGGAAGTGGGGTGAATTTTTCCCACAAGGTTGAGTCCCCATTGAGAAAAGGGCCAAGGAAAAGTGATAGGCCTTAGTTCCTATGCTAGAGCATGAATGAGATCACCATGAACTTGAAATTTTCTGCGTCTTTTGATAAATTGGTATGCCTCCTATTCCATATTCAGCCAATAGTATCCCAATTGTATCATATTTTTAGCTAAGGTAGGGACCAGTATAGTGCGCACCACAAATTCCTTCATGAACTTCGAATAAATTTGTTTGTGCTTATGTATTATTGAGACATCAAAGTAGGGCATTTTCAAAGGCTCATCGGTATAAGGTATCCCCAATGATGGCGTAACGAGAGGCTTTTTGAATAAAGTTCTTACGTAGGTTATTGGATAAGTGCTTAGGTAAAATCTAGGAATGGAGGTAATTGTAAGTGTCTAGGTACTAGGGTGACTCAAGACCAACAATTTCACAAACCATTTTAGATTCTAGGATGTCAAAAGTTGGGACCAATATCTATTCCACTAATAACTCGTATTGTGATACATTGTTAGGTATGCCCAAGAGCGATTTGATGGTTGCCATGGCATCTGCTGCTTTGTTTTGTATGTGGGGTATCTGAAAAAAGGTGATATTGACAAAGTAAATCTTGAAGCTGTGAACCATTTTCTTATAGGGAATCAATTTCTCATCCTTTGTATCATATTCATTGTTGACCTAATTGATGACTAACTCTGAATCTCCAAAGACCTATATATTTTTTATCTTCCACTTGACCACCATACACAATCCCATTAATAGGGCCCCATATTCTACAACATTATTTGTACAAGGGAATGCTATTTCAAATGATTTAGGTATTGTGTCACCTTGTGGGGTGATGAATAGTACCCTATCACCTAAGCCATGATTGGTATAGGAGTCATTGAAGTACATCTTCCATACAATACTTGTCTCAATATTGTAGAGTGACTCATTTGGAAAATCAGCTATGAGGGGATGTTTAGCTTGTGTTGGCATGTCTACTAATTGATCCGCTATTACCTTTCCTTTGATTTCCTTGCACTTGACATATTGGATATCGTATTGACTAAATACCATGACCCATTTTGCTAACCACCCTGTTAACGCAGCTTTACAGAGAAGATACTTGAGTGGATCAATTTTTGCTACTAGATTATTTTGGTGTTTCAACATGTAATGCCTTAACCTCTATGTTCAAAATACCAGTACCAGATAGGCCCATTCGATAGGAGTGTAGTTGAGTTCATACCCTACCAAGGTCCTGCTAATATAGTAGATTTCTCTTTCCTTTTCGTCATGGTCATTTTCAGCAAGTAGTGCCCCCAGTGTTGTTGTGGTTGTAGAGACATATAATATGAGGGGCTTCACATCTATTGATGGCATCAACACAAGTGGTGTTAAGAGGTAATCTTTTATCTATTGAAAGGATTCCTGACATTTGTCTATTCATATGAAAGGGGTACCTTTATGTAACAGGTACTGAAACTGATGACATTTGTCAATGAGTTGAGCAATGAATCTCCTAATAGATTGTAGTCTCCCTTGTAATGTCCTTAATTGACTACTATTTTTTGGTGAAGGCATGTCAATGATGGCTTTTACCTTGGTGGGATAAACTTCTATGCTTCGATGTGAGATGATGTATCCTAATAATTTTTTGGATTTTACCCCAAAGACACGCTTCTTTGGATTGAGACGGACCTTGTATGCTTCTAGTTGTTGAAAAAATTTCTCTAAAGCCTTTAGATGATTAGCTATAGTTAAGGAATTTACTAGGAAATCATCAACATAATCCTTCATTAAGGTATGTATTAGGTCATGAAATATTGTATTCATTGCCCACTGGTATGTAGCTCTTGTATTTTTCAACCTAAAGGGCATGGGATTCCAACAATAGGTACCCCAGGGACAAGTGAAAGTTGTTTTATGTTGGTCTTCTAGAGCAATACGTATCTGATTATAACCAGAGAAACCATCCATAAGGGACAAAATCTTGTACCCTATTGTAAGATCCACAATCATATCAATGTTGGGGAGAGGAAAGTCATCCTTAGGGAACGCCTTGTTTAAATCTCTAAAGTCAGTACATATGTGGATTTTCCCATTTGATTTTGTGACAGGTACCAAATTGGAGATCCAATCTGCACAATCAATAGACCTGATGAAGCCAACATCTAAGAGTTTCTTTAGTTCTATCTTGACCAACAAGGCGATTTGTGGATGCATTTTTTAGAATTTTTTCTTTACCAATTTAGCATCTGGATGGAATGGCAAGTGATGTAAGACTAGCTCATGGTCTAGCCTTGGCATGTCTATGTATGACCAAGAAAAACTAACTATGCATGTGAAGAATGATTGGAAGTCGAGTTTTTCTTCTTCTATCAAGGAAGCTGCTAATAACACTATCTTTGGATCTTCAAGTGTTCCAATGTTGACCATGTTGGATGTTGTGGTTATCATTGATGTCAAAAATATTAGCATTGAATCTTCTTAAGGCTGTATATGTCGAGGATATTGAGAAAATTGTAAAAAATATAGTACAGGCAACCAGTGGAGCTAAGAAGGTCAGAATGTTGGAAAGCTTTGTGTGTTGAAGATCTGAAGGTGTGCTTCAATGGGTTTGTTGTTGAAGCTTTCTATTATGTTGTCTAAGAGTTTCAAAGGTTCGCATAAAGATTTGTGGAGGATATGAAGATCTGTGTTGCCATCTCTATCTTTGTTGATGATATTATTTTTGAAGGTGATGATGATTTGTGTATGAAGTTTTCCAATGAAATGAAAAGTTAATTTGAAATGTCAATGATAGGAGAGCTTAAATTCTATTTAGGATTCAAAATCACTCAGTTAGATGATGGAATCTTTGTATCTTAGTCTAAGTATGTGAAAGAGTTACTTAACAAGTTTGGCATGGAAGATTCAAAATCAATTGGTAAACCTATGGTGACCAGATGCAAACTTACATAGAAAGATGATTCTCCTAAAGAAAATCAGATAAGATACAGGTCAATGATTGGTGGATTACTCTATTTGACTCAGACTAGGCCAGATATAATGAATGTTGCGTGCATGGTTTCTAGATTTCAAGCTGATCCTAAAGAGTCCCATGTGACTGTGGTGAAAAGAATATTCAGATATCTAAAAGGGACTGTTGATCTTAGTCTTTGGTATCCTTAGGATGATGATCTTACTCTAAGTTTTTTTACTGATGTTGATTGGGCAGGAGATGTAGATGCCTGAAATAGTACCAGTGGTGGTGCATTCTTCTTAGGTAAGAAGCTGGTATCTTGGTTAAGCAAAAAGCATAACTCAATTTCATTATCTACTATTGAGGCAGAGTACATTTCTGCTGCAAACAGTTGTACCCAAGTATTGTGGATGAAGCAAATGTTGAGAGATGTCAGAATTGAGTATGAAGAACCTATTACCATATTTTGTGACAATTCAAGTGCCATTAACATTTCTAGGAATCCAATGTTGCATTCAAAGACAAAGCATGTGTCCATCAAGTATCACTTCTTGAGAGATAATGTAAGTGACAAAGAAGTTAGATTGGAGTAGATACCTACTAAAGATAAAATTGAAGATATCTTTAATAAGTTGTTGCCTAAGGATAATTTTGAGTACATCAGAGGAAAATTAAGGGTGATTTCCCCTCCTGATCAAAACTAAGATGGAGGAATTTGCATCAGTCGGTGAATTCATAGCCATATCTCATTTTGGATTGATGTTGTGGTAGCTGCTACTCAGGGGGAGTAGTCAGATGATTCAAATTTTTTATCAGAGCATGTGTACCTTTTCCATTGATGTCAAAGGGGGAGAGAAACAATGTGAAAAATGTGGGAAAGAAAAGAAATGAAGGAAATAGGAAAGAGTGCACAATCTCAGGGGGAGATTGTTGAAGAAGAGTTAGTTGGCTTGATGGTATCATTTTTCACATCATGTGTTGCCATCAATGCTAAAGGGGGAGATTTTTGGATGTTGTGGTTATGTTGTTGATATGTGGTTGTCATTGATGTCAACACTATTAGCATTGAATCTACTTAAGCCTGTATATGTCGAGGATATTGAGAAAATTGTAAAAAATATAGTACAGGCAGCTAGTGGAGCTAAGAAGGTCAGAATGTTGGAAAGCTCTATGTGTTGAAGATCTAAAGGTGTGCTTCAAAGGGTTTATTTTTGAAGCTTTCTAGTATGTTGTTCGAAATTTTCAGAGGTTCACATAAATATTTTTGGAATATATGAAGATTTGTGTGCCTACAGTTACTCAGTTTATGTAGATGGTGTTCTTGGTTGAAGTGGATGAAATTATGGTAATTTCATGTATTACGCATGTACTTGTGACGTTCATTGATGAGTCTACAGTGTTATTTATCCTTGTTGTAAGTCCGCATTGATTGAAGTGTTCATGATCAGAGATTCTTCTGATGTGTGCCCGATTTTTCATGTTCTTGACCAAAATGATGATGTTAGCATGTTGTGGATCCATGAGGATTAATATTTTATTGTTTGGCATGTTTTGAAGCATTGTTTTGGGTCCTCACTATGTTGTGACTGACTTGTGTTGGTGCACATTGTGATTTATTCATGTATCAAGGCTGACAGTTGTAATTTATTCTTTATTTGTGGCCGACTAAATAGTGGTTGTCAATCCGTGTAGTGGATATATATATGAGATTGTTTTCCTCATTTAGTGTGAATTTATCAAGTTTACAAGTGATGTACATGTGAGAATAAAGGTTAGATCATTCAGAGTAGAGTGTGGAAGAGTTTGAGTAGAGGGTGGAAGAGTTTGAAGAAGTTTTTGTGCACCTAACTGGAACTCTAATCAGGCTTTTGTATAAGCTAATTTCTTAGTTCAACTTCATCAGATGGATTTAATCTGATCACTGTATGTAAGGTAGTGCTCCTGAATGCAAGTACATTCCCTTTTTATTCTTCATTATACTTCTAACAGGGTATAATCTTGTGGACTAACATCCACCGTGGTTTTTCCCCTAATAGGGTTTCCACGTATAAAATATTGGTGTTCATGTGTCTTTGATGTGTTGTTGATTTAATGCTTGCACTATTAATTATCAGATCTATGATATAAGTTTGATTTTGGTAACAACTGATTCACCCCCCTCTCAATTGTCTATCCTTGTTTTTCCAATAGACCTCTTGTGTATCTTCAATTAGCATCAGTGATTGCTCTTGTGTGATGGGAGAAATTTCAACCCTTCATCCTTAGGTGCCTCAGAGATATTTTCACCTTTGGATATGTCCTTTGTTTTTACTTTTTTATAATCAGAGGGTGCCTTACGGTTTTCAGCCAAAGACCTTTCCCTTTTCTCTTTATTTATATTTTTGTGACTAGAGGGTGATGCAGTCTCCCTGAAGTATGCTGCTAGATCAAGTTCTATAGTGAAGCCAACTTTATGGTATCCTCATGGAATTCCTTCTCTTAGTCCCATCAACTCAACAAGAGCTTCATCATTCTCAAAGGTATCCAAAATAATAGGACCTTGTTGGTCCTAGTCAACAAGTTGTGGGTAGATTAGAGAAATGCCATCATCAATATTTACAAAATGTGGGGAAGCAGATGATAAGGTAAGGATTGAGGTATTGTCTTGGATGTTAACATTCATACAATTGGTTACCCTAAGGATAGGTGTGTTTAGATCATGGAACACATTATTGAGTTCGTAAGTACTAGAGGCATAGGATTCCCATTCCCAATTGTTGGAATCATTTTCATCATAAAAGTTGTCAGAATCCTTTAATGTCTTGATACATTCAGAAGCACGTACTTTCATATTTGAAGGCAATGTGGTTTTAATGGAACCAATCTTTAGTGGCTTCCACCCTAACCCAAGATTCTTCCCCCATTTAGTAGGTATGTAGGGTTCTCTTCTTCCAGTTTTGTTTAGGCCTAACCAACTAGTACCATCATAACCTTTTGCTTGCATCATTGAAAACTCTTTACCATATTGTTTTACTAGAAGTGGTGTCACTTAGTCTTTATAGATCCAATTAGAGATATCTTCAATATCCTCCTTCTAAAGGTCTCCCCATTTTATGAAATTAGTTTTAGGAGGTACATGAATCAAGACCTTAGGTTCGATGTTGTAACATGGTTCTCCATATGTCTTCAGTGATTTTGGCCTTTGGTAATGCAAAATGTAGTGTTCATTTTGTATTCTCCACATCTCGTGCTTTGGATAATGTGGAAGATTTTTCATCATCATCATAACCTTTTATGACTATGCTCTTTGTCTTATCCACACATGCTTCAAAGAAACCTAGTGCATTAACCAATTCTAGGGAAAAAACATTCAATCTCTCTTTGTCGTCTATCAAAACTCATTTGATCATGTTTTAATGGATGAAGGATTCAATATGTATTAATTCATTATGGTTCATTTTTTGGGTGGAGTAGTCTTTGTTAGAGAAGGTAACATGGTGAGAGCTTGCTAGGAATCCAACCATGGCTTGAAATTGGTTGACATTGAGGTTATCTAGGACAATGATATTTTTCAACATCATATCTAAGATGGTCATGTGCTCAGGTGATGTGTGTAACAAATCTAGTACGGATATTTGTGCTAGGGTTTTTCCTAGCTGATCTACCAAGTTGAAATAGCTTTTAGCTTGGGACTGCTAGGGAGGCGAAGGGCCAAGTATGGTTATTTTAGTTATGTGAATGTTGAAAGTTCACTCTAGGGTCTTCTTGATGATAATGGTGTTGGTATGTTCATCTATAGCTTGAAGATGGAGGATTTTGGAGTAGTTTTAGCCTGTAGCTGCATAATTGGTTGTGTTATTAGTACATGAACTAGAGGCTTTCCCTGAACCATGGTATTGAAGAGGATTCTTGTAGATCATGTGATATTTATTGGAAGTATGTTGTTGTTGTCCCTCTATCTCGATTAGCTTTTCCTCGGTAAGGTCCTGAATGATATTTTTCAGCTATCTACAAGCGGATGTTTTCTATCCTTTACCTTGGTGTTATTCACAAAAAAGTGTTATAATCCCACCAAGAGGGTTTAAATTCAGAGACATAATTCATGGGTTCCTCTAATTGTATGACACATGATTGAACACAATTTTTTAGTATGGACTCAATGGGTTCTCCAAGGCAAGTGTATTCACATATAGTGTACTACATAGGTGTTCTTTATTGTCCTAGTCCCTCATTGTTTCATATGGCATTGGCCATTAGATTAGGGGTTTGTGGTGTAGTTTTTTGTGTTCTTGGTCCTATCAGAGTGACAATAGGACCAATTGTTTTTACTACTTTGGTATCCACAACCCCGTCATTTGTGACATTTATGTTTCGAGACCAATATTTTTTTTTATCATTGAATGTGTTCTGATTGTTTGTACCCTTAGAGAACTTAAGGGTGCCCTTAGCGACACGTGATTTCTCAATCATGGTTCCTTTTTCAACTAAGTCTGTAAAATGGGCACAACAATGAATTTGCAAGGGATCCTGTAAAGGATCTAGTAGGTTTTCAACAAGCATGTCCACCTTTTGTTTCTTAGGGATCTTCATCTGACATCGGATTTCCAATTTTCTCCATCTCTGGAAGTATTTGATAAAGGAATCTCCTTGTTTCGAGGTACATAAAGTAGCTAATGTGATATCGTTTTCAATGTTAAAGGCATAGTTGTCTACAAATTTGTTGGCCAACTTAGACCATGTTTGTATGCCTCCAGGTAATCATGAAAAGAACTCAAGTGTAGGACCCGTAAGAGTTTTGTGGAATAATCTCATCAATTATGTATGCTCTGATGTAATATCAACATAAGTTGTGTTGAATTCTCTGATGTGTTCTATTGGGTTGTCTGTCCCTTTGTACTTTAAAAAGTTTGATATTTTGTAATGTTGTGGAAAAGACGGCATGTAGATAGTCCTATCAAAGGGATACAGATGTAGGTCCTACATGTTGTAGAGTTTCTTGGTTGTTACTTGCATATTCTCCATTTGTTTCTATAAAGCAAGAATTTGTGTAGTTAAGGCATCCAACTCTGGGTTTGACATGTCATGTGTGTTGTTGGGAACCACATATTATGTAGATACTTTATAGTTGTATTGAGGTGTTTTTTGTTGTACCTGGGGTATATGTGTATATGAGGGGTTCATGTTGGGTTTCCCTTGTATGTTCTGACCTCCAAGTTGTGCTTGGGTACCTTGTTGTGGTGTGTTTCATGCAAATGTATTTGTTTGAAATCTTGGTTGCATTGTGTTCACCTGAGGTGATGTATGTGTACCCTATTGTCCCTATGGAGTAGTGTTTTGGGAGATAGCATGACTATATATGGTGCTTTGGACATTAACCATAGGCATGGGTCCTAAACCCGAGACTCTAATCCTTTTGCATCAACCCAAATTGTTTAAAGAGGTATTCATTCTATTTGTTGAGGTCACAAGTGGGTTAGTTCCCATTGGTTTTGTTGTTCACTATATTATAGGGAGTGATGTTGATTGTGTCGCAACATGTGTCATGGATGATGGAACAAATGATGGTATTGGGCTAGTGTGAATCATTGAAGCACTTTGTGTAGCTCCTCTTGAAGGTATATTGAGATTTACCTGAGGTATAGAGTTCTATGTTGTAGTTCCCTGGTTTTAGTTTGATACATTTCTAGGTGAAGGCACTACTTGTAGCGTGTTTATGTGAAATCCAGGTGGTAATTTAACCCCATCTTCTAGTCTAGTTTGGATAAAATTTTCTCAGGGTCGAGCATGATGAGTTCATCAACAAATTAAGCCACCTTAGGATCTTGGGTTGTTGCCTCAATTTCCTCATCTATGATACGACCTTGGATGTCTCTCAAGATGAATTTTTCAAATGGGTTACCATATGGATTAGATTTCAAGATTAGATGAAATTTTCAAATGGGTTACCATATGGATTAGATTTCGCTAGTAGTACCAAGGTTCAATTCACTAGTAGGATTGTAAAGGTCATCATGCTGTCTTGTAGGATCCATTTCTAATCATCTTTTTTGTAATCTAGTTTGGACCATAAGTTTGGAACTTTCTCAAAAGAGGATGACGTCTAAGATGAAAATATCTAAGATGTGAAAATTTAAGCTATGTCTTTGGTATTTTTTTGGCATAAATTATGACATGCAATAACTAAGGTATAATGTAATCTATATATCAATACTAAGGATAACTAAGAGATGAGTTAATAACTAACCAAGTTTGATGCAAGGTTCCAACTAGGATTGCCAATGATGTTTTAGGATCAATACCGGTAAAAATAAGTGACACGTTGACTAGGTGGAGTTCAAACTAGATTGATGAGTTTGAGAAATTCCACTAAGAGGTGGATTATAAAATGATATGTCAATGGAAATCCTATTTGAATCAATATTTTCATTCAAGATAAGATAGTTTATCTACCCTAAGGTCTAGAATGTATTAGGAGCAAGGATTTTCCCTAAGTATGTTGAGGATGATCTCGGTAATGCAATGATGACACTATCTAGGAAAATCGAAGATGAACCTAGATATGAGCAAGACATGGGTCTGAATCAGGTTTAAAGTAGAGAGCAAGTGAGATAATGAAATCCTATATTAAGTCTTTTGAGTTTTTTTTTGGTTGATTGAAATATTTTATGTGATAGGAAGATGTGTCGTTCCAAACTGCAAATATGGTGCATAACATCATATGCATCCCAAAAAGTCACAGATATGGTTTATAGTTTCAAATGCATTTTTGGAGTTCATAGATGTGGTTTAAAATATCAGATGTGTTGCAGGTTTCAACAATTGCGACTCAGAATATCTGATGTATTATAGTTTTAAACAATTGTGACTCAGAGTCTCGGATGTGGTTTTATGTGTGATAGATGTGTTGAATAGTGACCCGGTCCTAGGTTTTGAAATTTTTTTGACTTGTTTAGACTTGAATATTGGATGATTTCATTTGATAAGATCTGACTAAACACACACATAAGACATGCCAAGTAGAGTGTTTGAAATAAATAAATAGACAATTACAATCCTAAGGCTGGAAATTAATATTCATTGGATTCCCACTTGGATTTCTCTAGCAGCACTTATTCAAAGCAGATGACTTAGGATCTTGGTAGAATAGGCTCCCCCTTATAGTGCACTCGCTTCTCGAGCTTACCAAGATCTGGATTCCCACATGAACAAGGAATTTGTCATCTCTACTAAGAACCACAAAAATGTGGGATGAATTCAGAGGTTTGACCTCCTATGCCAACAAATAGAAGGTTTTTGGAAAATATACACAAATGGTTCTTAATCAATGCGCCCATTCAGATGTCCACACAAGAGGAAATATTAGATCTGATAAGGAGGTTTCCCAACCTATAGAGGTTATGCTTTATAGGTTTTAATGTACCACACAGGTATTGAGGGAATCACTTGCTTGTTTGTAGGAGCACCCGTAATGATGAGATTTCCTCAACAATCAAATTTATATACCAATCGGGAGTAGATTGGCTTTAGCTCATTACCGATTTGAGTCGTTCCCTTGGGATGAGTAATTTTTCCCACCAAGGTAGACCCTCTAATAGGTGAACATAAAAGTGGATGGGTCTGGCATTCTAATCACTGAGGTTTCCCAAAGTGAGAGCATATGAACCTACCAACCTTCCCAAGCACATAAGACAATGATAAATCCACCCTAATTAAATAACAACTATGTGAAGACTCAAAATAGGATTAATTAATTGTCTAATTAATAAAAGGAAATCCTACACAAAGACTCATAAACATTGAAGAAAGCATAGATAAAATGGAGTTTTTAGATTATTTCTTTAACAATCATCCTACAAAACCACATATAATAAGTCTATTTGTATTTTGTCTTCTATAAAATGTCCTGCAAAACCACAGATTAGGAGTTTGTATTCCTATCTTCTAATCAATCATCCTGCAAAAACTAAGTTAAATCCACCAGATCACATGCTGCAAACTCTGAATTAGTCGTAAAAAGACTTAATCATAAAAATCAAAACTCAGAATTTCAAAAATCAAAAAATTCATTTTTACCAGTCAAATGTGTCATAGTTTTACAAGTCAGATTCATCGTAAGAAGCCATAGATTCCTTGTAGGAATTCAAAAACGTCATTTCCCTCTTCAAATGCATTTTGTTATGTCAAATGCGTCATTTCATGCATCAGATGCGTCGATCCATATCTATAACTGCAAAAATCAAATTTTCTATGAATTTTTTGAAGCCTGTTGCTTCACATCAAGTTCACCAAATGTAATAAGGGAAAGTAAACATGATTAATGAACAACATAAAAAATAGAAACAAGCATGAATTTCCTAGATTATGCTAAGATCCCAAATCAATAATGAAGTGCATATGCAATAAAGTAATTCAATAAATCAAAAATTATATCATGTAACTCCCATGCTTGCTTTCAACTCATATTCATTATTCTTCTCAAATTTTCTTTAAATTACTTCAATTGCCCTGAGATTGTGAGTATGCAATATTCACTTGTATGTATTTTGATAGCAAAACTTCAAAGATTGTGCTTACTGAAAACAGAGTTGAAAAGCTTCTTTTATAGAAGTCTCCTAGATTCGACGGTTGAGATTGCTTTGAATTTGAATGGTCTAGATCAATTGTGAGGACCTAATTGTATGCTTTGATTGAATATTTAAGTGATTAGATTGATTAGTTTCAAGAGGTGTAATTGAGAGATATTTTGAGTCACGAGGAGGTGACAGATCCATCAGGTGAGTGAACTAAAAGAGAGAGTTAGAAAGAGGTGACAGATCAATTCAATGAGTGAACTGAGAGAAAGGGTTAGTCAGAAGGAGGTGAGGATTATGTATGAGATATTTACTTGAATATGTAAGAGACATGTGCTAAAATAGAAGAATTAATTATTAAATTAATTCATTTCTTTAATAGAGAAAGTGTGTGCATGCAATTAAATAGTTGGATGACTATTTAATTTATGGAGGAACTTTAGATGAGAGGATAGAATTATTTAATTAAATGTAGGAGAATATGATTTAATTTGAATGATTTAATTAAATAAGTTTATAAAACTTATTTAATTAATAAGAAGAATAGATTAGATTAAATGACATGTGTAATTAAGTAAATTTAGAAAACTTATTTAATTAATTAAAAGAAGATATTAGGATTAAATGAAATAATTAAATAAATTAATGTAACTTATATAATTAATCAAAGGAATAGATTAGAATTAATTAGTGAAGTAATTAAGATAAATTAATGTAATTTACTTAATTAATTAGTTTTAGAAGAATAATAAAATGAATTAGTTAAATGGTTAAAACTATTTAATTGATTTGAGGAATTTGAATGTTGAGCTATAATTAAATGAATAAAATCATTTAATCATCTTGTAGGTATCTTGAATTGATGATGAAAAATGCAGTTGCAGACTAAGCCATTTTTCCGTGTCTACAGTTCCCTTAATTTATTGGACCTAATTAAGCTTCTTATTTGCCAAATTATGCATTCCAGAGCCTTATTCTTACCATTTTTTGAAATGGGAGCCAACATTAAACAAATACAATCAATAATTAGATCACCTTGGAGTGGGTTTCCTAGACTTATAGTCCAAGACCCATTCACCCATCGGTGAATGGGTCCCCTTAAAGTTCCGAGACCCATTTTAAAATATGTTTTTGGAAGCATTTTAATTATTCAAATTCAAGTTGTAAGTGTCGGCTTTTGAAATATAATTTTTAGGAAATTAGATTAACACCTATAAATACATAGTCTTTTTATCATTTAAAATCTAACACACTTTATGAGATCAATCCTATTAAGAAAAATTTATTGTCAAGAGCATTTAAGAGAAAATTTATCAGTCATTTATAGCAGTAATAAAGATCCTATCATGTTCAAGTTTATGTGTGTCCATGTCATCTTGTGAAGGCTAATATGTATTGTTGATCCTAAATCATCCAAGCATTTCAAGTATCCAAATCACTTCTTTCGATTGATGTGTTTGTCTATAGTCCTCTAAGGGAATCCATTAAAGGGTGGTGAGTTGTAGCAAGCATTGTTCATTCATCATTTCCTTCCCTTTGTTATTTATCTTTCTATCAAGGTTTAATTATCAAATTAGGGTTTGAATAAGGCAAACCCCCATTCAAACAAACAAAACAATTTTTCCCTCTTTGTTTTTGTGCATATTATAAGTTAAATAAGGATTGAAGAGATCTCAAAGGAGTAATTTTGTATTACTGCACTAGTTGTCATCATTGTTGTCAATTCATGAAAAATAAGTTGTAAAATTTATTATTGTCACTTTGGTAGTGGGACTTGTATCAAATAGAAGCCAATATCTAGCATTAGAGGACTGCCAAAAGTTATTTTAGAAGCCCTAACCAAGACCCATTTTCCCATGGGTGAACCAACCCCTTAACATGTCTCAAAAAAAACTTTTGGTGATAAGTGCATGCCATCAAGCCCTTCTAATATCTACCTACCAATTGTAATTTCCATTTTGGCACTTTTGAGAATTTTCATTTTATGTATTAGTCTTATTTTTCATTTAGTTTGAGCACTTCAAATCATTTCATTTTGTTTCCAGATCTATCCTACTACTCTAAGGATTGAGATCCAAGTCTGATTGACTCACCATTGAGGTTGAAAGTCAATTTTTACACCTCATGATCTCTTTCCTAATGAAATCCGTAGGGAAAGGCCACTATTGAGATCCTTAAGTTCTATACCCACATTTAGAACCTTTGGGGATTCCTTTCCCCACATTTCATTTAGATGAACCAAAGATTATACACCATATTTTTTTGATTTGGAAGTCCTTAAAACCCTTGATCTTGGTTTTGTATTATCTTGTTTTGAATTTAATTTAGGGTTACATATTGCATATTTTCATAATTTAAAATTATAAAAATATAAAAACGTTGCATGCATTCTGCATAATAGCTTGCATTAAAGTGGGTTTCAATGATTTAGATTAAAATTACATTTTATTTGCATTCAAAAAATTATCATTTTTTCATATATTGTTAGATAAATTGCATTTACATTTCATCAAAATTGTGAAAAAAATATCACTAAAGAATCTATTTGTAGTTAGGAATATTGAGCTTCAATATCAAGTCAAACACTCAGATTTAATTTTTTCAAAACCTTGTGTAACGACCCATTCGCTCTTGGGTGAAATTATCCTTGTATAGGTGGTTTTGCAAAATTCCGCAGATATGTTTGTCTTTGTTTATTTCATTCTCTTGTACTTACACTATTGGACTCAAGAGAACACTGAGAGGGGGTGGGGGGTGAGTCAGTGATCTGTAAATCTGAACTTTATTAATCTGATAATTAAACCATTTCAGCATTAAACCAAAGAAATATGCAAACACACAAAGTAATCATCCACAACACCATAACATAAATAAGGATTTTTAGGTGGAAACCTTGTTAGGGGAAAAAACACAGTGGAGGTTAAACCACAATTTGAGTACTCAAATACAAGTTTTTACAAAAGGGAATGCACTTGCATTCAGGCACACTGCCTAGAGCTCACTGCTCAATATAAAGGCTCATTGCCTTTAAAAAGTTTAGATTAAAACCATCTGAAGGTTTGCACTAAAATAGCAGAATCTACTTATGCCAAGTTACAGTTCTAGTTAGGCTCATGGATCAGATTTTGGAATCTCAATCTGATTTTGTTCTTCGCTCTGCTCTGCTCTGCTCTTCTCTACAATTCGCAACACAAATCCATGCAAAGATGAATTCGGACCACTCTCCTACTAAATTTCACACCACACACTCATATACTTTGCATAATACACATTCACATCTCCAAAATGATACTACCAATCTCATATATATATCCGTTTTCAAGGATTTGATCATTCATATGCCGGCTTACATAAAACATAAAATACTTTTCAATTGTCAGCTAAATCCACCACTAATTCTTTATGCGTATCCTCCAAAGTTAGTTAAGACATAGAGAGGAACCTAATAAACATATTCGAACACAAAAACATTTAACCAATTACTTCTTAAACATCCACAATGACTAATTTTTCCAGGTCGGCCTTCTAGCACAAATAGTTAGAAAACTAGTGCACTGGATCTCCTAGATTGTACACCAGTGAATGCGCATCAATATACTTCTTGGATAAGGTAATAAAAACATCAACAAACTTTCCTCTGAGATCTACAACTCAAAATAATAGTCTGGTGAGGTATTCAGATCGACATATTTTCCTTTAACCGGATGCCTTGTTCTTCATTTTGTTATGTCGGTTTGAGCCAATACTAGATTGTAGATCAGATAAGAGACTTTAGGTTTCCATCAATGACAAAACTAGAAGACATATGCCAACAATCTTCCCCTTTGGCATTGATGGCAACACTTAGTGAAAAATGACAGTGTCAAAATCAATATGAGTATGCTACCAAAGTTCAAAATTCCAAAACATAGCTCCCCCTTAGATTTATGAGGCATTTTTCACTGCTTTCTCTCTCCCTTTGAAATCAATGACAAAGCTATGCCAACAGAAACATGTGTTTCTTTTTCTCCTCCTTTTTCAAATATAACCAAAACTTCAAAATTGTTTTCAAAATTTTGAAAAAAAGAACTGTTACTTAAAAAATTATCTTGTGATTACCTTCATCTTCGAAAGGAATTTATTCCATGCATCTATAGAAATTCCAATTATTATGATCATACTATTATTCTTGGATGTCCTATTGACAATCTCAATGAGGGATTCTAGAATTTTGATCACATCTTCTAACTTTTCACCTTTCCTCAGTATCTCAGCCATCTACTCCAATCTGCATTTGGTTAGGTCCTTCACTTTCCAAAAAGTGTCCACAAGTATGTTTTTAGTGAACTAAACATTTTTGTGCTCAGACTGTACTTCTTGAATTCTCTTCTTGATTTTTCCATCCTGGTCCTGAAACATATCAAAGCGTTTTCCAATCCCATTCAATATTGTTTCAATTTTCTCCAACTTCTCTTTGTATTTCCCAACTGCATGAGGCCAATGGATGCAATAGTTGTAGATTTTATTCATTGCACTTATGCATTTCCTCAGCTCATTCATTTTCTTTTTCAATTTGGTAAGAGACAGCCTTAAATTTCCCTTCAAATGTGAGATAACTTCAACTTCTTCTTTATCTTGAGATTCAAAGTTCATTGTTTCTTTTATGCATTTAGTCATTTCTTTAGGTAAGATGTTCTGCAAATTCTCCAATTTGATCTAACTGTGTACAATATGATCACTTAGAACACTTAGAATCATATCCTAATCATATGATGGTTTGATGGACCATAATTTGGCAATTTTCTACATTCCACCTTCCTTGTGAATAAGTTGCTAAAGCTTCTCCTTTGTCAGGTCCTCTTCCTCATCACTTGCTTTTGAAATTTCCTTTTCTAGTTCTGATCTGCCTGAGCCCTGCTCTTTTCCTTGTATGTCCTCAAATTCTTCATCGGATTCCTCATCTGGTATGTCCACAATTTCTTGTTTCTTTCCTTTACCTTCAGTTTTTGGAATCTTGCATTCCGGAGGAGTACAAACATCAATTTATTTTTCTCTTTTCTTCCTTTTCTCCATGCCACCAGAAGAGGAACCAGCTTCAAGAGTCCTTACCGGAAGAGAAATACTAGTTGAGCTAAACTTTCCTAGCAAATTCTTAAAGAAATTTTCAAATTATTGATCACAGTTAGCCAGATTCTTAGAATATCTGTATATTTGTTTGCATACCGGTTCATTTACTTTCCACACCCCATTTTTTATCCATTGGTAAACAATTCAAAAAATACATTACCAGACATATGACTAAGGTACCAAACCTAAAAGGGTAGTCTGTCTCTTTTGTTAATTGTACATTCTCCATCAATTGATCCTTTAACAATCCACACAGGTCGAAGTCTTGACCTTCCATTATCATCTTGTGTGAAATGTAGACTACACCATCTGAAGTTGCTCCTTCTCTATTTCTATAATATACTTTATATGATATTCCGTGTGCAATGTACTTTGTAACAGGGTTCTTGATTGTCGAGATTATCAGTGCCCTTTGATCTCCAATTAGTCTGGTTAGGGTTTTAACTTCTTTATTCCGAATTTATTTCTTTCTTGGTATGTCCCCGACTTTACATAATCCAGTCAAATTTCCAATTACTTCCTTCAAAATTATGTAGGGTTTGTCCAAAATCAAGGTGTCATCATTTAATCTACTCAAAATTAATTTTACGAGTTCCACATTCTCGAAGTACGAAAACTCATTCCAAATATCCAAATTCTTGTGTTTGGCTTCTCTTAACCACTTCAATTCATTGGGTAACAATAGATTTCTCATGGACCTAATCTTTTCACTCTTACATTCATCCAAATTGATTGACCCATTCTTCCTTTCGTGTTTTACGTTTATCAACTGCACACCAAATTATATGAAAAATCCAAAAGCAACTGAAATACTTGATGTGTTTTGAGATTCGCAGCCGAATTAATTTTAGTACTTCAACATTCTTCTACTAAGTGCTCTCCTTCTTTTCTCCTTCGATGCAAACTGAAAAATGAGAGTTCCAACTTATCTTTTATAGTTCACACAATTGTAATAAATGCTTTTTCCCTAGGTTTCCCAGATACTCTGTTTTCTCAGACAATGAGAGAAAAATTATTTCACGGACTTATGATTTCTTGAAATTTCTTGTGAATTTTTTTCAAAACCTCTACATATCATTGATACACCTTTTCGATCATCCTTTTCATTCTGGTACCAACTTAAGAACAAGGGAAAAGGATTTTCTTTAAAAACTCCCCTTGGGCCAGTGCCCCGAGATCAATTTTCGAAAGAATTACCGGAAGCAGGTTTCGGTGCAGAGCCATTTCCAACATCAGATTCGTTCTTCCTTACCCATGTCTTCTTCATCTGATCTCTTATTTCATCCACAATCATTTTTCCTTTTTCTTTATCATTTTTTTGTTTATTTCTCTCTTTGTATACCAGACCTCTTTTACCCATATTTATGTTTCTGCAAAATCTTGCAATGTGACCATGTTTATTGCAATTCTAGCACACAATATTTCCTTTTCCAGACCAATCATTCCATTGATTTATTCTTGATCTGCATTGATTATCAATATGCCCAAATCTTCCACAGGTATAACATTCAACATTCCTTCTAGAGTAGTTTGACATAGTTCTATATTCAATTGATTTATGACCAAATTTTTTACAATTGAAACACTGACCAGAGAATGATGGATTACTTGATTTCATTTTACTTCTACACTGAGTAGCCATATGGCCGAATTTATTGTAATAAAAATAGTATCCATTAAACTTTTGAGCATTAGGTTTTCTTACCGGATACCTTCCAATGTTGTTCATCTGATTTCCTTTTCTGAAATTTCTTTGTCCAGATCCGAAACTTTCTCCTTTCTCATATCTAAGACCTCTCTTGTCTTTAGCATTCTTCTGTCCTTGAGTCAGCTCATCAAGCTTAACAAAAATAATCTTAAACTTCTCCTTGTATTCATTTGTAGTAGCAAGTTCATCCCTGAGAATAATAAGCTATTTTTCAAGCTCTTGTTCATTTTTTCTGGATTGTTGCAATTCACTTTCTAACTAAATGAATTCTCCATTTTCTCTTCTGTATTCATCAGATCTTTCTTTTAAGGACTGGGCAAGACTCTCATCATTCTTCTTCCTTTCTTCAATCTCCTTAGTTAGCTTCATCACCATAGATTCCATCTCATGCTTTAGGGTAGCATTGTTTCTGGCAAGCTTTTCACATTCTTTAGTTATTTCCTTCAAGGTTTGATTCAAGTGAGCATCAATTATATTCTCACTTTCTTTCTGCTTAATCTGATCATAGAGATATTTCCTCTTTTCCCTAGATTTAACAATCTTATCTTTCAATGTCTAAATGAATTTCTCGGCATCCCTCAGATTTTCTTTCAATTCCCGAACTTCTAATTTAGACTGATCAAGGTCATCAAGTGCCACCACAGGTTGTTGCTGAAGACTACCAGATTCCATTACATTCCAAGATCCACCTCAAACTGCTAAAATTCTTCTGAGGAACCAGATGCTCTGATACCAATTGTTGGACTCGAGGGAACACTAAGAGGGGAGGGGTGAATCAATGTTCTACAAATCTGAACTTTATTAATTTGATAATCAAACCTTTTCAGCATTAAACCAAAGAAAGATGAAAACACACAAATTAATCATCCACAACACCATAACACAAGTATTTTTACGTTGAAACACTATTAGGGGAAAAATCATGGTGGAGGTTAATTCACAATTTGAGTACTCAAATGGGTATGTGTACGATCATCATGGAAAAAATAGGCCCTTAAGTGGTGATGAAAATTTAGAAAATCAGAGTTAGGCAATTTGACATACAAACTTGAATAAGTTATCTATATTATTTCAAAAATATCTAAGAATAAAATCTGTAGAAAATTGATTGTAGTTTCTAAACTACTAGATTTATTAAAAAAAAAAGAAAAAACTGTATGGTGAAAATTTGAAATATCAATGCAGTAGTACTTAAATATCAGGGAAAAAATAAGATGTAGGTGTTTGCATGACCACCCTAACCACAATAAAATGATAATATTTTTTTATAATATTTTAGCTATAAGTATAGGACTCATGTCCCAATGTGATGCATATTTTTTTATAAAAAAATTTCAAGTAAATAATTAATTATGAATCTTTTATTATAATTTTTTTAAAAAATATAAAAACTTGTATGTCTAACCACCAACTTGGAAAAAACTTCATGAAATTCAATTTTATTTTTTTAATCCTATATTATGCAAAGCATAGAATGTGATGCATGTTTCGGATTCAAAAAATATGATACCGTTTGAAAGCTATAGATGTTTTTCAATCATCCTATCAATCAGGACTTCAGTCATAATTCAAATAGAAAATAAATAATAATAATTTATTAAGTTCAAATTAAAGCATAATTTATATTGGTCGAAAGTTGAGAATCTCCTTTAAAAACCCTTTTCATTTCATCAATTTTGGGTAAAAAAAAATTTCAGCCACATGGGCCATCATATCACTTACATATCACCACTTTTTGGCCCATCATTATCCTGCACATACCCAAATATAAGTTTTTACAAAAGGGAATGCACTTGCATTCAGGCACACTACCTAGAGCTTGCTGCTTAATATAAAGGCTCACTTCCTTACAAAAGTTTAGATTAAAACCATTTGAAGGGTTGAATTGAAGTAGTAGCATCTACTTATGCCAAGTTACAGTTCCGGTTAGGCTCATGGATCAGATTTTGGATCCTCAGTCTAATTATGTTCTTTGCTTTGCTCTGCTCTGCTCTTCTCTGCAATTCACAACACAAATCCATGCACAAATGAATTCAGACCACTAAATCCTATTGAATTTTTCACCACACACTCATATACTTTGCATATCCAAAATGATATTACCAATCTCATATATATATCCACTTTCAAGGATTTGATCATTCATATGTCAGCTTACATAAAACATAAAATACTTTTCAACTGTCAGCTAAATCCACCACTAATTATTTATGTGTATCCTCCAAATCCGGTTAAGACATAGAGAGTGTTTGAATAGTGGTTGTTGGATCATCCAATGAAGCTGCACACACTTCAAAGGATCTTGCCAAGAAGATTTTCAACCACACAAAAAGTGTTGCAACTAAGGGCATGCAAAATGGAGATTATCTGATTGATATATAGAATGAGATCGATTACAAGATTACATAGGCCTGATTATATAGGCAAGAGCAAAACCTAAAATGCATAAGATGTTGCCAAGTGTTCAAATCACACTACATGTGACAACAAGAAACCCTAACAACCTACATAGGGAATGATGACATGATAGAGATAAGTTCTAGAAAAGACAAGTCATCTTCTAGAAGGGTATCTTATCTCAACAACATTATTTATGATTTATTTAATAATGTAACCTAGGGGTATGTGCAGGATCATCATGGAAAAAACATGCCCTTAAGTGGCAATAAAATCTAGAAAATCAGAGTTAGGAAACTTGATGTAAATATTTGAATAAGTTATCTATATTATTTCAAAAATATGTAAGAATAAAATTTATAGAAAATTGAATTTAGTTTCTAAACTACTAGGTTTATTTATTTATTTTTAAAATCTATTTGATGAAAATTTGAAATTTCAATGTAGTAGTACTTAAATTTTAGGGAAAAAATAAGAAGTAGGTGTCTGTCTGACCACCCTAACCACAATAAAATGATAATATTTTTCTATAATATTTTAGATATAAGTAGGGGACTCATGTCCCAATGTGATGCATATTTGTTTGTAATTTTTTTCCAAGTAAATAATTAATTATGATTTTTTTATTACAAATTCTAAAAAATATAAAAACTTGTATGTCTAACCACCTTAACTTGGTCAAAATTTCATAAAATTAAATTTTATTTTTTTAATCCTATAGTATGCAAAGCATAGAATGTGACACATGTTTTAGATTCAAAAAATGTGATACCGTTTGAAAGTTATAGATGCTTTTTTAATCAGCCTATCAACTAGGACTTTAGTCATAATCCAAATAGAAAATGAATAATAATAATTTATTAAATTCAAAGTAAAGCATAATTTATATTGGTGGAAAGCTGAGAATCTCCTTTAAAAACCCTTTTCGTTTCATCAATTTTAGGTAAAAAAAAAGTCCTCAGCCACATGGGCCATCATATCACTTAGATATCGCCACTTTTTGGCCCATCATGATCCTGCACATACCCCTAGGACTAAATGATTAAATGCAAACCTAAGTTAACTTATGCTAGTGTAATAATTAATTAATTACACTAACACACTGCCATAAGTGAAACTTAGGGAGGAAATGGAAAATTCAATGATTATGCAAAGATGATGGGTCTCGGCTACATGATGGACATTTTAGGTAC
The DNA here is from genome assembly GCA_007115665.2 of Sequoiadendron giganteum. Classification (NCBI taxonomy): domain Eukaryota; kingdom Viridiplantae; phylum Streptophyta; class Pinopsida; order Cupressales; family Cupressaceae; genus Sequoiadendron; species Sequoiadendron giganteum. Next base: position 647,724,939 of record CM021105.1, read on the forward strand.
CCATGTACAAATGGAAAAATGAAAATGCAACTAATCTCCCACAAATGGTGAAAAGGGGAAAACCCAATGGGAAGAAAACCCCTCTCCAAAAAGGATATGAAATGCAGATAAATGAGGAAGGATGGAGGACTCCCAAATACCCCCCAAGAACACCATCCGTCACATAGATACAATATAATCAATAGCCCCCCCATAGGGAGGAAAGAGAGAGACTATGTAGCCCCCACAAAACATATGATCACCTACAAAAAAAGTAACTGTCTATAGACAAAACATGAACCAATGTCGACAAACAACTTGTCTCCCTTTCAGAAGAAATAAAACCAAGTGCAAGTGTAGGGATGCTTCCCATTCTGGATAGGAATTGAAGGAAGGAAGGATGTATATGAATGATGATGTCTCTGAAAACTACTCATGTGTCTCCTTGCCTGATGAAGATGAAGATGCCACAATTAACTCACGTACATACCTAATCAATGAAGAAGGTGACAAATCAGGATGATGTGGAAACTGATGTTGAACAAGATACAAAGACTGCATTACTAGATTGCCCCCCCATAATGAAGTGTCCTCAAAACCACTAAAAGAAGTTTGAAGCAAAAAAGGTGTCCAAACCACATGTCTCCTGCTAGGAAGAAGCAAATCCAATGGTAGATGCTGAAGAAACTCTAGCTCTTGAATGGAATGAGAGGGAGGAAGTCTGATATAGGAAATCTCTGAAGAGAAACCAAGTGCCTCCAAGGTAGTCTCAGGATCTCCAATCAAGGTTGAGACAATGAAGTGTGGAGACTCAAGAGAACTCTCCAAAGTGGAATTTGAATAGAGGAGTGATGTCCCCTCGAGAATGTCCTCCAAACCTGTAGAAGTGGCCAAGTCAACAATCCTTGAAACAAAGCCATCCTGTGATGTCAAGTCTAGAAAACAGAAGGTGTCCTGATGAATGATGATGATGGAAGCCTCAATCAATGAATTTGGACAAGGAATCAATGAATGTGAATGGATACCAATAGTCTCTAATGGAGAATAAAAATCATTTGAAGCAACCTTGTCAAACTCTTCAGAATATTCAAGGCAATCCAAAAAACAACCTCCTAAATAGCAATATCATCATGGGGTACCTGATATGAGGAATGACATTTTGAATCATGATCATTGGTGAATGGTGGAGTATCTGAATCTCGAAATAGCTACCAAATTTTAGTCCAAAGGATATGAGGACAATCACAATGATCAATAGAATTCAAAACATTACAATCAACTTACATTGCAATGATCTCTAAGACAATGTACTTGTTGCAACTCCAAGCAAACTCATGAATACCTTCACTTGGATGAGGAACTATACCATACAGATGCAACAATAAATCAAGTAATTGGAGATGGTGGATGATCCCATATCACCATTGTTTATAGTTTCCCATGCACAACATAGTTAGAGAAGGAGAATATGCAAGCCCCATAATGTACAATCAAAATTCTCCAAAAATACAAAGAAAATGACCTTCAATAGAAAATTGAAACTACCAAATATGATTTGCAACTAAAAAGATGCCTCTGAAATCAAGAAATTCTTCTTCAAGCTTCAGGATGTCCAAGGAATCAAGAAAATGCACCAAATTGCAAAAAACCAATAAAAAGATACCTAGAGCTGAAACCAAAGGAAGTGACTAGACTGATGAAAAAAGCTCTGAAATATCTTCTGAATGTCATTGGAATCATTGGATTTTGACAATATGATGTGAATATATTGGTTGATGAGTCCAAAATGGAGGGTTGAATTCAGTTGACTGTAGAATTTTATAGCAAAAAAAACCTAAAAAATAGATAGCACCACTAGATAGTGCTATGAATTCTCTTTTTTTTTGTATCTTGTTTGTGAATTTTTAATACCATGGCGCAAAGGTATGGTGTTTTGGAAAAAACTTCCCTTTTAGGGCTTGCAAGCTAATTAGGTGCGAAAATCAAGCACCCTTGGGCTAAAAAAAATTAGCCCATGGTCGCTGATATGACCACAGGGTGGCCTGTCAATTTAAAAAAAAACTAGCCACCAGATCTGGTGGCGGCAAGGTTGTGCAACCTAGGCGGAGTGGAGATTTGGGTGGTGTTGCATGTGGAGTAACTCCATCAGTGGTAGATAGCACCCAGTGGTGACCAGTGCAAGTGGTATGGGAAGAGCACCGACAATTGGCTGGAAAAGACTTCGGCCGACAATGGTGGGCGAACGGTGTGGAGGACCCCGGTGGCAGATAGCATGGGATGATAGAAGGACGGAGTCGGTGGTCAGAGCAAACAAATGGCGAGAGACTGCTCTGGTCAGTAGTGGAGATGGGACGGGTGATCTGACAACCCATCTGAAAAGGTACCCCTCTGCAAGTAAAATAAATGCAATTGACCAAAAGATATATTCTGCAGACTTAAAAATAACCGCAAAAATCCAAAAAAATAAAATAAATGTTTCTAAAAGCAATTCAAAATTTTGGAATTCCGACTATATAAAAAAAATGCAGGAAATATTAAGCCCAAAATTTTTATACCAATTGCCAGTAGATTTAAAAAAAAATCAAACCACTAAATATGTCAATGCTAACCAAGGATTTAAACAATAGTCAGTCGAATATATTTTTTCTACAACTCTATAAATACCCAACAATTTTTTTTTTGCCAAATAATATGAAATATGAGCCCGATTTTTTCTGAAATAGAAAATTCCTGCAAATAAAAAAAAATTGCCTCAGAGGAGAACTAACAGGGAGGATTTTTTTTTGCAAATTTGTATGGATCGTACGATTGATTTTGCAAACCCAAAAAAATATCTCTGAGGCTCCTGGGATGATGTATCTGAATTTGATGAACGAATAGGCGATCCTAGGGTTTCAAGGCCTTGTAAAGACAATGGTGAGCTTGGATCTGATTCTATCTACTCCAGAAATCAGCTTGGTCCCTGAGTGGAGTCAAGTAGCCTGCAATGGAAACCTTTAAAGTTGCATTGAATCTCTCTCAGCCAACTTTCTTGATCCTGGGATGAACCTTCAATGGAATGGCTCTAATACCATGTTGGAATAGTGGATGATGAATCATCCAATGAAGCTATGCACACTTCAAAGGATCTTTCCAAGAATAAATTCAACCACACATAAAGTGTTGCAACTAAGGGCATGCAAAATGGAGATTATCTGATTGATATCTGGAATGAGATCGATTACAAGATTACATATGCCTGATTATATAGGCAAGAGAAAAACCTAAAATGCATAAGATGTTGCCAAGTGTTCAAATCACACTACATGTGACAACAAGAAACCCTAAAAACCTACCTAGGGCATGATGACATGATAGAGATAAGTTCTAGAAAAGATAACTCATCTTCTAGAAGGGAATCTTATCTCAACAACATTATTTATGATTTATTTAATAATGTAACCTAGGACTAAATGATTAAATGTAGACCTAAGTTAACTTATGCTAGTGTAATAATTAATTAATTACACTAACAGAGAGGACCCAAATAAACATATTTGAACACAAAAACATTTAACCTATTACTTCTTAAACATACGCAATGACTAATTTTGCCAAGTCGACCTTCTAGCAGAGATAGTCAAAAAATTAGTGCACTGGGTCTCCTAGATTGTACACCAATGAATGCGCATCAATATACTTATTGGATAAGGTAATACAAACATCAAAAAATGTTCCTCTAAGATCCAAAACTCAAAATAATAGTCTGGTGAGGTATTCAGATCGACATATTTGCCTTTAACCGGATGCCCTATTCTTCATTATGTTCTACCGGTATGAGCCAATACTAGACTATAGATCGGATGAGAGACTTTAGGTTGCCATCAATTAAAACACTAGAAGCCATATGCCAACATACACATTTCTGTTTTAGTTTCAAAAATTGAATATTTCTATATATATGTTTGTATTTAGTTCAATTGGTGAAAGAAAGTGCATTATTTAAGATCAAAATTTGCATTCAAAAGTAATCATTTTTAAGTTTTTGCATCTTAAATTAATCAATTATCATGTTTCAAATCTGAAAATTACAATATCTTCTTTAACACTTGCATTGTGCTTCCTATTTCTAGGTTTTTACTATCTTCATTTAGTTCTCTTTGTCTATTTTGGTGCACTTTTGGTTTGGTGAAACTTGTATGAGTATCACAACTTGGTGTCCTATTGCTAATACTCAAATGAGACATAGTTCAAGAATCATGGCATCTCATGCTAGTACATCCATTGTGTTTCTTGGGTTTTCCAACTCTTTCAATGATAATGTTGACAATATTCAACCTATGTTGGACTCCATCCTTGATGTCACATTTCCCATGACCACATTACCATCAACCACTTCTACCGATGCTAAAACCATTATTTCTCATGTCGCTCAAGAAATCCTGAAACCAATTGATAAATCCTTAGAAAAAATTCTAGACTATGTGAGTATAAAATATATTATTGTCGCTATGATTCCTATCATAGATAACATGAGGAGAATTCTTGATAACGATCTAGAAATAGAGATTGTGTTAGCCTAGATCGCATTATTGATAATCATCTTCCTACAATGGCTAGTTGTAGTCAAGCTTTGGGATACACTCAAAGTGAAGGAGAAAATAAAATCCTCCCCTACAACCATAGCCTCCATTCCTACATAAACTCATCCAACTATTACCACAACAATGCAACCAACCAGCAATATCACTCCAACTTTAGGTATTTCCACTCGAAATCCTTTTAGATTTTTGAATTCAAACATCATATCTCCAATCCCCCAACCTCTCAAAAATTTGAAATTTAGTTGTCCACCAAACACACATACACCTGCACCATATTCACATTCATCTCCAAGCACAACCAATGATTCTATTATAAACCAAATTTTGCAAAATGTCACATCCCTTTAACAACAAATAGGAATATTGAACCATAACCAAAATGGACAACCTTCACAATATGTCAGATGAAACCCATTTTAATTGGAGATATTGAGAGAAAAAATGCCACAAGGCATAGAAGTATCTATATTGTAGAAATACAGTGGTAAAGGAGATCATAGCAACCATGTATCAACATATACAACCTTATGTAGTGACTTCATTTTTTAAGATAAGCTCTTGTTTAAGCTTTTCCCTAGGTCCTTGAAAGATACATTTTGGAATGGTTTTGTTCCTTATTGAATAACTCAATCCACACATTCAATGAGCTTTTTCATGCCTTTCTAAACCATTTACAAATCCATATTGGTCCTAGGATGGACTTACCTAATTTAATGCAATGTAAGCAAAACGTAGATTAAAAGGTTACTGATTTTATAACACATTATCAACTGCTTTAATCACAAATCAACATTAAGCTTCCTAATGATAATATTCAAAGAATTTCCATTGACAACTTACAATAAAAAATCCAAGATAAGCTCAAGATGATAAAATTTCCCTCCTTTACACACTTATGCATGACTCTCAATGATTATTAGAACTCACTTAATCAATACGTAGGAAAAACTACTTCAACCCATCCTAAAAAAAATTGAACTCATGCCTCATAACAATTTTTAACCATTCAAGAAACAAAATAAGGGATTTATATAGATAAATCAACCTCAAACAACCCACCATGTTGAACCTCAAGTGGCTGCCATAAAAACAACTCCATACCAATTTAGGGATAAGAATATGAAATTCACCCTGCTATCTGATATTTTCCATTCAATTATGTTGTAACTCTTGAGCAAGAACTTGATCACCTTACCTCCTATTATACCTCTTGATACCACTAAGCCTTTACCTCTGAACTATAACCCAAATATCTCTTACCAATATCACCAATAAAGTGGACATGATATAGAATTATGCATGCATCTTAAACATATAGTGCAAGACCTCATTGATTCTAATTACATCCAATTGGGTAGTGTTAATGATCAAGTAAATAAATCCATTGCCCCATCCAACCAAAATTTTCAAAATATTTACCTTTCCTTGATACCAAACCATTCATCTCATTTGTAAAAGATAGTGATAACAAGAACGATGTGATGAATGAACATTTGACAAGATACAAAACATACCTGATCATGATAATATTGATAATGAGGATGATTTAAATTCCATGATCAAACTCATTGATGTTCAACCTCGTAATGGATAAACCAAATTGTCCCTTGATAATGATTTCTCATATAGTGACATAATTAAACATGCACTTGATGGTCCTCTTTACATAGATGGAAGAATCAATGACAAGCATACAAATGGGATATTAATTGATCTCGTATGTGTAGATAATATGATCACTGAGGAATTTTTACTTTTTCATTAACTTTGCCAGGATTCTTTTCAATAATCAAAAGAATGGATCAAAAAACATGATGGTTTTGATCACCCTATGATAGGTTCAATCACTCTTCCATTAAAAACTGGACTGAAACAATTATATGTGTCATTCTCCATCATCCAAATGTTGGATCAATTCTATGTGGATTTATGATATCCATGGCTACGCTCCATGGATTTCGTCCCGTCAATCATTCAAAAGTGCTTGAAATTTCCATTTTGACAATCGAGTTTGTACAGTGCATCATAGTGGGTTTAATCCTTTACAGTATTCTCATGGGAACTTTTCATTGCACTTGTTTTCACCCGAACCTATGGAACCTAATATAGCTCGTGAGGATTTCTTCTTTAAATCATATCAAAAGCTCAAAACAAAAAATATAATAAAGTTATCCCTTACCAATATCCCAACTAAAACTGAAAGACCTATAGTTGTTTTTCCCACTCCAATTATTGTGAATGAACCTATTCTTGAACCAAAAGATCTTCTGAATAATCAAAAATTGTATGATGCTATTTTTCCACCTATGTCCTACAAGAGACCAAGAGATAATCATACAATTCCTTTTGTGCCTCCTAAAATCAAACAAGTTTACAAACCTAAAGAGAAAGGGGTTTCCCAACCCTCAAAGGTCCCTTTCATTCCTCCCTTGAGGGAAGAAAAGAGATTTATGGTTGATAAACCCACTCCTACACCCTCAAAACTTGAAAACTATGCAAGAAGAAACCAAAATGCTAAGAAACATAGGCATAGACATTGTGTTGTTGTTTGTCAACCAGAAGAAAAGAATAAACCAACAATCCAAAATCAACAACTAACTCAAACAAAGCATAATGATTCTTCATGCCACAACATGAAACTTCTCTATCTCCACCACAAAAAAAATAAGAACATAAAATAGGCATTGTCATTATACCTTCTATTGTGATTAACTTGGATGATGATGATGATATTGTTAAGCTTCATGAAGAAGTGTGCATAATGAATTGAATTTAATATTTTCTATTTCTTTAAATTTAGATCGAGGAAACAATGATGATCCTCTTGATGAGAGTGATCCAATATGTGTTGAACTTGGTAATTGTCCTAGCATGGAACTTTTTGTTTCCCCTTTGGCTATTTATTCACCTTTTGCATATGATGAGAAAGATTGGGATGTGGATGACCTATTTCTGGTTGGCTTGTATGTCACATACTTTCTTTTATTTCTATTTTCTATGTGATTGTATGTATTTAATGTGATCCCCCATATCGTGCTTCTTTGCATGTCTTTATGTGTTTATATTTCTTTGGATGAACCTTGTTACTCCATTGGTGCAAGGATATAAAACAAGTGAATCTATTGTGACATTCTTTTATTTGTATCTTCATTCTTCTATTTGTCGTAAACATTGTCTTTTCTTTTGTCTTGCATTTTCCTTTTGGGAATGATGTAAGGCATTGAGACATTTAGGTTGAGCTCCATGTTGACCCAAAATATTTTCTTTTCTTTCATTCTTTGTGTCATTCCTCCTTTGTGTTCATTGTTCCACGAAGTATTTGGTGAATGATGATGGTTTCAAGCTCTATTATATCACTTTAGCAAAGACATACACTGACTTTAAATTCGTGGATCCCTTATGTGTTATATTTTTAGATTACATTTAGGGCCAACCCTTCTTCATGATGCAACTTTATTTAGAAACATATCATTGGAATAGGGCTTTCCAAATAATCTCTCATTTCCATTTTATCATTGGCATTTATCATTTTCTACTTTAAAGAAATTTCTCATAGCATGGTGTTTAACAATTTCCTTAAATTAGGGTCATATATTGGAATTATTTCTTTGCACCTTTTAATGTGAGTTTCATTGACATTTTGACATTTTTCTTCACATTTTTCTCAGAGGTTGAACTTAGTGTAGTGTTGGCATAAAACATTGATCAATTTGTGGCACCTTATCAAATTTATCAGGGACTAAAACTATTGGTATGGTTGATGTATGGGTACACACCTTTTGATGACTTAAGTGCGTGTTTTCTCATCTTCCACCTTTTTATGGGTACACATATTGAGGACCTAGTGTTTGTTTCTCATTTTTCCCTGGGGCTCACCTAGTGTATATCAGAATGCACTAGCCCTTGTGAGTGTATTTTATGAATTTGGCATAATACAACTTGGTAGTCCATCCTTTTTCCTTTTTACATTAGCTTTTACATTGTATTCTTATGTATCTTGTCTAAGTGTTGAACATATCTTATATACATGTGTGTCCCTTTGTGCTTATGTTGGCATGCCATGGGATCTTAGATCCTGAGGGCTTGGTCACCTTCTTGATCTTTTTCATCCTATATCATCAACATTTGTGCACTTGGCCTCCTCTTGACATATTTCTCTACTTTAGTGTGAGTCTAGTGTAAGTTCATACTCTCACTAAAGTGGGGGCTAAGTATAGTATAGGAAATTATATATCTTTACAATTTCACACTATGTCTGGGTACCTTAATTTATTGGACTTAATTAAGCTTCTAATTTTCCAAATTATGCATTCCAAAGCCTTATCCTTATCATTTTTCAAAAGGGGGACAAAAATTAAACAAATGCAATCAATAATTAAATCACCTTGGAACATACATGTGTCTTGGACTTATAGGCCAAGACCCATTTTCCCATGGGAAAATGGGTCCCCTTTAAGTCCCAAGACCTATTTTAAAATATGTTTTTGGTGATATTTTAGTGATTCAAATTCAAGTTGTGAGTACATTATATTTTGGAATCTATTTTTTGGAAAATTAGATAAACACCTCTAAATACATAATCTTTTTATCATTTGAAATATAACACACTTTATGAGATCAATCCTATTGAGTAAATATTATTGTCAAGAGAATTCAAGAGTAGGTTTATCAGTCATTTACAAAAGAAATCAAGATCCTAACATAATGTTCAAATTTATGTGTGTTCATGTCATCTTGTGAAGGCTAATATATGCATTGTTGATCCTAAAGCATACAGGCATCTCAAGTATCCAATTCCTCGGAGTGATGTGTTTGTCTTCAGTCCTCTAAAGGAATCCATTGAAGGGGGTGAGTTATAACAAGCATTGTTTTTTCATCATTTTCTTCCCTTTGTCATTTATCTTTCTATCAAGGTTTAATTACCAGACTGGGGTTCGAATAAGGAAAACCTCCATTCAAAAAAAAAAAAACAAATTCCCCTCTTTGTGTATGTGAAGATTATAGGTTGAAGAAGGATTGAAGAGATCTCAAAGGAGCAATTTTGCATTATTGCATAGGTTATCATTGTTGTCAAGCCGTAAAAACTAAGTTGCAAAATTTATTTTCATCACTTTGATAGTGGGACCTATGTCAACCAAAAGTTAAGATCTAGCATTAAAGGAATGCCAAAAGATATTTTTGGAAGCCCTAACCAGGACCCATTTACCCGTGGGTGAGTCCCTCAACAGGTCTCAAAAATAGCTTTTGGTGGCAGGTGCATGGCATCAAACCCTTCTAAGATCTTCCTGCAAACTATCATTTCTATTTTTGTACTTTCAAGAATTTTAATTTTATGTATTAGGTCTTGTTGTTCATTTAGTTTGACCACTTCAAATCCTTTTAGTTTGTTTCCATATCTATCCTATTGTCTTAAGTATTGAGATGATCCAGGTATGATTGACTCACCATTGAGGTTGAAATTAAATCTAGGGAAATGCCACTATTAAGATCCTTAAGTTCTATAGCCACAATTATAACCTTAGGGGGCCCCTTTCCCCATATTTCACCAATAATATTACAAGCTCATGAAATCAAAAAAATTATCAATTTGATATTCTATTCATTTTTTTTGTTAAAAACTAAGAAATCTAACCTCCTCAACCTTGCAAACATCATAATGATATTGTGTTGGCAACTTGATTGACTCCAAAATGCATACATATTATTCCTTTCTCATGTTTGGTTGCTATACAGATAGGGGTCAAGCTAAAATGAGTTTGACCTCTTTTATTTTTTTATTTTATGATAAACATAACACGATTGCATTATGATGTGCTAGTGTTATAGTTTGTTCATATTATAATGTGCTCATGTTATGATATTCTTGCACTATAATGTGTTTATGTTTTAATGTTCTCACATTATAATGTGCTCATGTTATAACATGCTCATATTATAGTATGATTTAATGTTGTGTTATATTGCACTCACATTATAACATGCTTGTATTATGGCTTGATAGTGATCAACCCAAGCTCAATCACTATGAATCCATGATACAAGTCACCACTTTTTGACCCCTCATATTTTTGCACATGCACCATATGAAACTTGTTAGCTAAATCCCCTCTTGATTTAAGATACTACTTTCATATTTAGATCTCCAATATTATCCTCAATTTGGCTATTTCCTCACAACCTAATAGAATCTATAAAATAAGGATATGTATCCTACGAGATATTATTTATAATGCTAAAAATACAATGATATGTCTTCATACAATATGTGTGAAATCACAAAAATCATACAAATTAAATGAATCCCATTGATTATATAGAAAAAAGGGTGAGATAGGTATCTTTTAACTCTAACCACCTCTATATATATAGTATATGTGTCCATAATGTGTCATGTGCATGGAACAAGTATGATATAAGTGTCATATGCACATGAGTTAGATGTCTAAAATGCAAGTACTCTCAACCACATGAGGTGAGATAAAAAGTTACAAAAAAGACCCCAACTTAGGACTCAAATAGTGTGAATAAGATTTTGAATAGGAAAAACTAAAACCTAACTAGTTTGATAATGTCACTATTTACACTAACACCTAGAATTTGGGTAAGGTCAAATATACATCATAGAAATGTCTTGGATCAAAGAAATTAGTAGAAATCTATATCAATGGGTTATTTTCAGGTTTAAGGATTTAGCATGATTAGATTAAATAAAACCCAAAGAAGATTATGAAGTACAAAGAAAGCATAAAATAAGAATGATTATACTAGATATCTGTCGAAGCTTCCATGATTCACCTCCATAACACCTTCTAGCTTGCAGCATATGATTGTTTCCCTCAGATTTGTGTGAGAAAATGATTGTGACCATGTCTTATGCAAGTTTTGAAGGATTTGAATGACGAAAAACTATGACTAATGAGTATGCTAAAATGCAAAGTAAACTCTGTAGACCTAGATTTTCTGGAGATTGATGCTAAAAGCTGCACAAATTACAATGATCAATTCTAAACTAACAAATAATCTAAATCAAAACAACAAAGAACAAAGAAAGTAGAAATAATTAAACTAAACAAATCAATTGGAAAGCTCTCACCGAATATGCGTTTGCTCCTTCGAATTATCTCGATTTCGCTTCTCCATTTTTCCTTTTCAATATTCTTGCCCTCATATTTTTAGTATTGATGCAAGCATAACCTTGTTGAATGTCTACGCAAAATATCGAAGATAAGTTTCTTCTCAAAAGTGTATGATTTCGAGAGGAGGAATAATGATAATGATAGGCCATTTTATAGATTTTTGGTTTTCGAACGATCAGCTCAGATTGAAAGAGAGATCGATGGATGAGATTGATGAATGTCATGCGATGTGAGTTTTGTGTCAGTTAGAATGTGAGTTAGAAAATGAGTAAGGAAAGATTGGAGGATAAAGACTAAGTTATAATGACAACTTAATCTTGTGTCAAGACTGTTCGAAAATAGGAAGAACAAGAGTTCAAGATCTTAATCTTCAGTTAAGAGTCTTAAAAAAATAGAAGAAATAGACTTTGAATGTCAAAGACAAAGTTAGAACTTGAAGAATAATTCATTTGAATGCAAACATGAGTTAATTAATTAAATAAAGATATTTAATTAATAAATAGATCATGCATATGAGTTAGAACTAGTTAACTGACTAGTTGTGACAGAGAGTCTTCTCGTAGAGACAATCAGATGTTTAATTCAGAGATAATTGGAGAACTAAAAATAGATCTTGAGTCAGAAGGTGACTGAATGAATAGTCAACTGAACGATAGAAGTGTAGATAGTGAAAATTGGTCTAAGCCTACGAGTACACATTCAACATAATTTTCTATTAGTCCATGGTCATGATTCAATAATGTTAATTATTTAATTAACTTTTATAACACATATTTCCTCTATTAATTAAATACCCCTTTTTAATTAATTCATTAATTCATTATCACCCTTTTATTCAACTTGATTAATTAAATAAATCATATTTATTTAATTATGTTGCTAGCTAATTAATTCTTCCCCCTTTATCTATCAATTAAATAATTTATTATTTAATTACCCCTTTATCATACTTTTCCAACTATAATTAAATATCTTTATTTAATTATTCATTTAACCCCCTTTATCTGTAATTAAATATTTATTATTTAATTATTCAATTTATCCTTTTCAAACAGTCAAATGAAATAAATTATCTTTATTTAATTAATTAAAGTCTCTTATTTTTGAATGTTGAATTAAATTAACATTTAATTCATATTTAATTATTTATGTCACATTCTTCTATCATTCAGTTATCTAAGTCATTCACTCACCTTCTGACTTGAGATCTATTTTTAGTTCTCTAGTTATCTCCAGATTCAACACCTGTTTATCTCTGTGAGAAGACTCTCCGTCACAACTAGTCGATTAACTAGTTCTAACTCTTGTTTGCATTTGAATGCATTATTCTTCGAGTTCTAACTTTTTCTTTTGCATACAAAGTCTATTTCTTCTATTTTTGAAGATTAAGATCCTGAACTCGTGTTCTAACTCATGTTCTATCTGAGACAGAACTAACATCGCATGGCATTCATCAATCTCATATGTCAATCTCTCTTTCAATCTGAGCCGATCATTTGAAAACCCAAAATCCATAAAATGGCCTATCATTTATCATTATTCCTCCTCCCGAAATCATACACTTTTGAAAAGAGACTTATCTTCGATATTTTTCTTAGACACTCGACGAAGTTATGCTTGCATTCAAACATTGAAATCTGAGGGCAAGAATACTAAAAAGGCATAATGGAGAAGAACAATCAAGATAATTCGAAGGAGAGAATGCATATTCGGTGACAGCTTTCCATTAATTTGTTTAGTTTATTATGTTTATTTCCTCATTCTTTATTGTTTGATTTTAGATTATTATTTAGATTAGGATTAACATTATTATTCTACTTTCAAAAGATCATATTTTTAATCTACTATTACATTTGGTGAACTCAACTTGAACATGCTTCAAAAATTGCACATCTTTTCATCTTTTCGTTTTTCCATTTTTCATTCTTTTTTGCAGGTTTTTCATATGGCGCACCGAATCTGTTTAGAAAAACGATGCATCTATATCTGCAAGCCACATCTACTAAAAACAACAACGCATCTGTCATCCCAAACCGCATTCGTGAATTCATGAACCGCATCCACCTGTCAACATTGAACTGCATCTGTGGCTCCAAAAGCTCCATCTGGCTGGTAAATCTTTTCCACTTTTTTATTGATTTTCGTACATTCATATTTCCATTTTCTCTTTTTAGGTTGTTTTGATTTTTGCTAATGTTTGTTTCAGTTGTGTTAAGGTGGAATAATGTAGTTTTTGCAGGATGAAACATAGAAGACCATTAAAAAAAACCAAAGACAATTTTCTGCAAGACGAAAGCCGAAGAACAATGAACTACTGATAAATTTGCATGTAGGACCTAAGGCCTTTGTGTTTATTTATTTTTTTAAGCAAAATTTTGTTTGGTAGATAGATAATCATCATGTGGGTTAAAAATAATTTTCTGATTGATAGATAGACGATTGTCATTTGGATTAAAAAGAATCACTGTCTTCTTTGTCTAGTGCTTTGCACGTATTTGTCACCCTTATGATTCAGTAATCGAAGTATCCTCTCCCCTTGCGCAATCATGCGATCCTGGGTGTAAGAGAAATGGTTACTCTAGAACTTGGGCCTGTCTTGGTGGGAAAAAGTACTCACCCCAAGACGACTCAGACCGGTAACATGCTAAAGCCAAGCGACTTCCACCTGGTATATAAAAATGGATTTCTGGGGAAAGCCCAGAAATCACACTTACTATTCTAATGAGATGGACAGAAATGGACTCTCGCTGATGTTGGATAGTGCCCCATGAATGGAATGCACTTATCAAACACCTTGTTGTAGAGTTAGCAAAATCCTACCTACTTGTTGGCGCAGCAAGGTCGGCCCTATGAAGCCATCTTACATTCTTACGGTTTATGTGTGGAAATGAAATGTATGCCATGGGAGTTTCATGGGTATAGTAGCTTGGCTACCTCGTATAAGTGAGTGTCATGGAGGGGAGCCAGTGGGGTCAAGCTACTAGTCATTAGCCATAAATATGCGTAGCTGGAGAAATCCAAATAAGAACTCAACAAGTATTGTCCAAAAAGCCTAGGTTGTAAATTTTTTTTGATTCTTAACAAGTCCTTTCATCACAAAATTGAAAATACATTGAGTGTTGTGTTTTTTTTTTGTTGTATTCGGCAAAATATTGATCAACAAACTAAGTCATCAAAACAACTTTCGGGAAAATTTCAACTGTTAGAAAATCGAGTCGTAATTGTCAGTTTAAATGCCGCATCTGTCATAGAAAGTCACATCTGTTAGGGGAAAAACCACATGTGTCTGTCAAAAATTCATCATTCACAGTCTGCATATTACAAGTCACAAGTGCCATATTCTGAGTCGCATGTGTGCATGCAAACCGCATCTGTCAATTTTTGAGCCACAAGTGTCTGTCAGAAAATATTGGTTTTTGAGTCATGTTACTAGTTTCCTCAAGGATGTCCTATCAAGGATTTAGAGGAGCAATGACATCTCATGACCCATCTTTTATTTATCTATTGTCTGTGGTTTGTCTCGACAAAATGACTGGGGCAATACTGTCCTTAGTATGAGTTAAGACACTCCTTGTCTGTGACTGTCTGTTTTTTGTAGATGGATGACTTCGTACACTATGGTCTATCTCATATCATAGTGTGTACTATCCATCTATGTCATGTCCCGTCCAATGATGATAACAAGCAAGCATAGCATATTTTAGCAATATATCGAAGATTATATGTTTTTCTCAATCAATCAACCTTAATTATTTCTTACTAACATTCTGAATTCATTTCATCCTAACATTTCTCTTCTATGACACAATAAAAATATTAGATCATCTGCATATGCATACATTCAATAAATATTCCACATAGCTACATTGCATTTTAAAACATAATAGATAGTAACATTAACATCTTCATTACATAGATTCGAAATCATGACATAATAGGCATTTCATAATCATAGCATACATAATGTAAACATTGCATGCACACATCACCATCACATTTAGATAAGCACCATATAGAACATTGCATCCATTATCATAAGTAAATTAAGACATCCATGAAATCATTATAAAATGCATAACTCATAACATATAGAAGCATACATTTATAACATATGTACATACATCATCTAGGAACCATAATCATAAAGAAATAATGCATCATCCATAAAATAGAACTGCATATCATGTAGAAGCCGCCAAAATCATATATATATATCGCTCAAAATAGTGTTTCACAATATAATGTCTGAATGTAACCATAAATAAAACATGAGCTCGTAGACTCTCTAATCAAAATACAATGTATCCATATGTAACCCTATCATCGTATCCTGCTACCACCACTATCACATGGTGAAGGTGGTGGGAAAAGCCTTGAAGGTGCTCTCTGCGAGGTGTTAGGTCTCTCATATGGACCTGCCCTTGATGGTCCTACCACCCCCTCTATGTTTTGTGTCCTAGTATGACCCCTACTCTGACTGCGCACCTCTGAAAATGTAGGAGCTCATCTCTCTGCCGACACTACTTCCTCATGAAGATCCCTGTAATAGGTGGCTCTCTCAACTAATCTAACCAACTCCCTCACCATGCCATCAGATGAGGACCCACTACAAAGGTGTCTAACCTCTGTGAACTACTGCTCAATCTCTTGTCATCGGGCTATAGCCTGATCTCTCTCCATAAGTGCATTGTCCCTCTCTGCATATGCACTATCCCTCTCTGAGTAGGCATTGTCTCTCTCTAATCTCATCACATCAAAATATTCCATAATAAGTCTGAGTCTCTCCTCCAAAACCTCCCTATCACCATCCCTAGGAGCATCCTCCTCCCGTCTCCCCTCCAAAATCCAATCTCTAAGCTCTCTCTCTTGGTCCTCCATCGGTGCATCCTCCTCCACATCATCCTCAACATCCTCCTCCACATCATCCTCTTTGTATCCTGCCAAAACACCCAAAGGGTCTATAGCCATATCCACATCTAAATCCTCTGCAACATCCTCTACTCCAACATCCACCTCTACACATAACTCTACCACTACCTCCTCTGCAACATGCTCATCTCCAACCTGTACATCCACTCCACCTCTGATGTCCACCATCGGTACATCCTCTGCAACTGCCTCATGGATAGGTGATAGTGCACCTACCCGACCCCCTCTCCATCCTCTCCAACCTCATCTACCACCTCTACCATCACCATCTCTCCCACCAAATCTCCCTTCTCTAGCACCTCCACCTCTCTGCCATCCTCTAGGTCTTGTGCCTCATCTCTCAATAGGTGTCGGCTACTCTGGATATGTATAAGGAACAAGTCGATGCTCTATCCACCATGCGTCATACGCAACTATCATCCCTGTGTCTGCTACTCCATCTCTTTAACCCCATTGTACTGGTTGTAATGCATGTATCTCTACCTCAACTGTAGCTACTGGTATCATAGGTCCCCAATATGGAACCTCTCTGGATGATCGAGCAAACTCTGCTCTACTCCGAGCCTCATCCTGAACCTCGCTGAACTATCTCAGAACTCTGTCTGGCAAGTGTCGCTCAATGATATGTACACTAGAAATAGTCCTCCCAATAAGGTACTGTTTTTGTCTCCAGAATACCAAATTTATGTCCTCATCCACCCACTCCTCACAATCCATGTAAAGTGATCAAGAATATCTAGTGCATGTCTCCAATACCCTATGTCTCCAACATGTGTCTGAGTAATGTGTCATGTGTATCAGAACACATAAGGGTATCTCTCTGGTCTCTGTACACTAACTAGAGGATGAAAAATAGCTATCCTCTCCCAACCCCATACCATCAATAGTGTAGTCCCACAGCTCAATGACTGTGCATCTTTGTAAGCAATGTCATGAAGGTAAAAGTATAACATCCCAAGTAGACATGGACCCCATGCATATCTCGTCTCACTCTCCAACATGCTAACTAACATAGCACCCCATCCCACTGGAAATCCGTGACCTCGTCTATCTGGAAGAACTATCCCCCTAATCAGTGTACAAAAAATACAATCAATCCTGTCATATCTATCTGCTAACACTAACCATCTGATCTCATAGTCCTTGATGTCGAGCCTACTGATGTCGTCGACCTAATAAAACCTCGCCAACTTGGTCAATCCTCGTTGGGTATCATACATGACCCACTCTCCCCTAATATGCAGTCTCAAGATCCTGTACACATCCTCCAATGTGACAGTGGCCTCCCCAGTCAATAAATGAAAGGACGATGTCTCAGAATTCCATCGCTCGCATAATGTCGTCAACATCCCCTTGTTCGACTGAATAGTGGGCATCAACAAACAGTGGCATAGACCCAGTCTCCATAGAAGCTGAATCTCTGCACTCGTCAAATGATCTCTAAGATCGAATGTGTCTAGACATGACTCCCGCATATATATAGGATCTAGAACCACCTGCATTTAAACCATGATGTCAAGAATTTTCAAGTTTTCCTTAGGAAATTTTTTTCAAAAACTTTATCAGTTAAATGCGGCTTACTTTCACAGATGCGGTGCATTTTTTCAAATGCATTGCATCGAGACTCACTTGCAGTGCATATTGCATATGCATCGCATATTTTCCATAACCCCTTTCAAACTACTGCACATGCGGTTCACTAAACCACATGTGGTGCATTTTTCCCAAATGCGGTGCATTTTCATCACCCTACCTAACTACAACATATGTGTTTCACAAATGCATGTGGTTCACAACCCCACATGTGTCTATTCCTAATGCATATGTGTTGCATAACTACAAATGCAGTGCATTGTAATTCAAATATGTTTAATCCCTAAAGTGCCTAACCTAGCCTAGGCGTGTTTTCGCACATGTGTCGTTTCGCAGTCAAATGCGGTGAATACGATGGCATATGCGTCGCGCATGACAAACCGAATTTGCTTCATTACTTTTCAACACCTAAAACTATGTGCAAAAATAAATTTCAAGAGTTCGTTTTTGGGTACATACCAGTGGTCTTGTGTCAGCTAGCCTCCTGAACATCTGGATCCGATATCCATGATGTGCAGCATAGGGAATGGGTGCCATTTTCGTTAGCTACTCAGAGCATATCTCCTCTTTTTCTAACTCCTCTAGGTGCAAATGAATTAGGTTTAGACCTAATTCCTATTTATAGGTAGGGTTCGAATGACATTTTCTTAGCCCTAGTCTATTGGCCGCTTAACCTTTCGACTTCAAATGACCCGTATTCATTTGTATCAACTCCAAATTAAAATCTGTCAACTCCATAGCATTTCTAACAATCAAATTGACTTATCGGGAATATTTCCTGATTTTTCTAGAATTTTTCAAAAATTGTCAATTTTCCCGAGGGGGCATACCCTAACCTGTTTCATGCTAGGGCACAATCGGGGCATATTTTCTTTGATACAATGTCGTAATGACATTGTATCAAAGAGGGGCAAATTATAGATACCGAAAATTGGTCTAGGCCTGCGAGTACACATTCGACATAATTTTCTATTAGTCTGTGGTCATGATTAAATAATGTTAATTATTTAATTAACCTTTCTAATACATATTTCCTCTATTAATTAAATACCCCTTTTTAATTAATTCATTAATTCATTATCACCCTTTTATTCAACTTGATTAATTAAATAAATCATATTTATTTAATTATGTCGCTAACTAATTAATTCTTCCCCCTTTATCTATCAATTAAATAATTTATTATTTAATTACCCCTTTATCATACTTTTCCAAGTATAATTAAATATCTTTATTTAATTATTCATTTAACCCCCTTTATCTATAATTGAATATTTATTATTTAATTATTCAATTTATCCTTTTCAAACAGTCAAATTAAATAAATTATCTTTATTTAATTAATTAAAGTCTCTTATTTTTGAATGTTGAATTAAATTAACATTTAATTCATATTTAATTATTTGTGTCACATTCTTCTATCATTCAGTTATCTAAGTCATTCACTCACCTTCTGACTCGAGATCTATTTTTAGTTCTTCATTTATCCCCAGATTCAACACCTGTTTATCTCTGTGAGAAGACTCTTCGTCACAACTAGTTGATTAACTAGTTCTAACTCCTATTTGCATTCAAATGCATTAGTCTTTGAGTTGTATTTTGCATACAAATTCTATTTCTTCTATTTTTGAAGATTAAGATCCTGAACTCGTGTTCTAACTCATGTTCTAACTTAGTCTCTATCTACAATCTTTCCTAAACTCATGTTCTAACTCATGTTCTATATGAGACAGAACTAAAATCGCATGGAATTCATCAATCTCAACCATCAATCTCTCTTTCAATCTGAGTCAATCGTTTGAAAACCCAAAATCTATAAAATGGCCTATCATTTATCATTATTCCTCCTCCCGAAATCATACACTTTTGAGAAGAGACTTATCCTCGATATTTTTCTTAGACACTCGATGAAGTTATGCTTGCATTCAAACACAGAAATCTGAGGGCAAGAATACTAAAAAGGAAAAATGGATAAGAACAATCAAGATAATTCAAAGGAGTGAATGCATATTCGGTGAGAGCTTTCCATTAATTTGTTTAGTTTATTATGTTTATTTCCTCATTCTTTGATGTTTGATTTTAGATTATTATTTAGATTAGTATTAACATTGTTATTCTAGTTAGATTAGTATTAAGTGTATGATTTTGGGAGGAGGAATAATGATAATGACAGGCCATTTTAGAGATTTTGGATTTTTGAACGATCGACTCAGATTGAAAGAGAGATCGACGGATGAGATTGATGAATGCCATGTGATGTGAGTTATGTCTCAAATAGAACATGAGTTAGAACACGAGTTCAAGAATGACTACAGATAGAGACTAAGTTAGAACGTGAGTTAGAACATGAGTTCAAGATCTTAATCTTCAAAAGTAGAATAAATAGACTTTGTATGTAAAAGACAAAGTTAGAACTCGAAGAATAATGCATTCGAATGCAAATAGGAGTTAGAACTAGTTAATCGACTAGTTGTGACAGAGAGTCTTCTCGCAGAGATAAATAGGTGTTGAATCCGAAGATAACTGGAGAACTAAAAATAGATCTCGAGTCAAAAGGTGAGTGAATGATTTAAATAACTGAATGATAGAAGAATGTGACATAAATAATTAGTAAATATGAATTAAATGTTAATTTAATTCAACATTCAAAAATAAGAGACTTTAATTAAATAAATAAAGATAATTTATTTAATTTGACTATTGAATAGGATAATATGAATAATTAAATAATAAATATTTAATTATAAATAAAGGGGGTTAAATGAATAATTAAATAATAAATATTTAATTAAGAAGGAAGTATGATAAAGGGGGTAATTAAATAGTGAATTATTTAATTGAGAAGGAAGAATTAATTAGTTAGGGACATAATTAAATAAATATGATTTATTTTATTAATCAACTTGAATAAATGAATTAATGAATTAATTAAAAAGGGGTATTTAATTAATAGAAGAAATATCTGTTAGAAAGGGTAACTAAATAATAAACATTATTTAATCAAGACCACAAACTATAGAAAATTATGTCGAATGTGTACTTACAGGCCTAGACCAATTTTTGGTGTCTACAAGAAGAATGTGACATAAATGATTTAAATATGAATTAAATGTTAATTTAATTCAACATTCGAAAATGAAATATTATTAATTAAATAAATAATGTAAGTCATTTAATTGACTGTTGAAAACAGTTAAATGAATAATTAAATAATAAATATTTAATTATAGTTGAAATATGATAAAGGGGGTAATTAAATAATAAATTATTTAATTAAGAAAAGAATTAATTAGTTAGCGACATAATTAAATAAATATGATTAATTTAATTAATCAAGTTGAATAAAGGTCATTATGAATTAATTAAAAGGGGTATTTAATTAATAGAGGAAATATGTGTTTAGAAAAAGGTAATTAAATAATAAACATTATTTAATCATGACCATGGATAAATAGAAAATCATGTCGAATGTGGTACTCGCAAGCCTGGACCAATTTTCGGTGTCTACAGTTTGCCCCTCTTTGATAAAATGTTGTTTAGGCATTGTGTCAAAGAAACTATGCCTCGATCATGCCCCAACATGAAATAGGTTAGGGTGTGCACAATTGTGAAAATTGACAAATTTTTGAAATTTTTTAAAAAAAATCAAGAAATATTCCCGATAAGTCAATTTGATGGTCAGAAATGCTATGGATTTGATAGAATTGAATTTGGAGATGTTACGGACGTGTACGGGTCATTTGAAGTTGGAAGGTTAAGCGGTCAATAGACTAGGTCAGAAGAAATGCCACCCAAACCCTGGCTATAAATATGAATTAAGTTGAAATCCAATTCATTTGCACCCGAAGGAGTTTGAAGAAGTGAGATTTTGCTCTGACGATTGGACGAAGATGGCTCCCATTCCATATGCTGTGCATCGAGGATATCGTATCCGGACCTTCAGGCGGCCAGCCGACGTAGGACCACCGGTATGTACCCGAAAATGAACTCTTGAATTTTTGTTTTGCACGTAGATTTAGGCTATAAAAATTTAATTATCAGATGCAGTCTTTAAGAATCAACACATATGTCATTATATGCACCACATTTGACTATGGAATGATGCATATGTGAAAACACGTTTAGGTTAGGTTAGGCATTTTAGGCATTAAATGCATATGCAAGAAAATGCTCCGCATATGTAGTTATGGAATGCATCTGCATCTAGCATAAACGCATGTAGGGTAGTGAACCACATATGCATTAGTGAAATGCATATGTAGCAGATAGATAGGTTATAGGAAATGCACTGCATTTTCTTTTTGCACCACATTTTCTTTTTCGCACCACATTTTCTTTTTTGCACCACATTTGTCATTGTGAGCCGCATTTGGCTGGTAAAATTTTCCAAAAATTTTTTCTAAGAAAAAATTGAATTTTTTTGGCATGTTGGTTGAAATGCAGGTTGTTTTAGATCTGATCTACACATGGGAGACATGTATAGACACTTTTGATCTGAGAGATCATTTGAGTAGTGCAGAGATACGACTTTTGTGGAGACTTGGTCTTCTTCATTGTCTTTCGATGCCCTCTATTCGGGAAAACAGAGGGATGCTCACCACGTTGTACGAGCGATGGCACTCTGAGACATCATCATTTCATATGCCGACTGGGGAGGTGACTATCACATTGGAGGATGTGTATAGGATACTTAGACTTCCTATTAGAGGAGAGTGGGTGATGTACAATACCCAGTGGGGATTAACCGAGCTAGCCAGATTTTATCAGGTTGACGATATTAGTAGGCTCGACATTGAGCATTATGAGATCAGTTGGTCGGTGTTGGCAAACAAATATGATAGGATTGATTGCATACTATGCACACTGATAGGTGGGATAGTACTACCAGATCGACGGGGTCATGGTTTTCCTATTGGATGGGGAGAGATTTTGGTGGGTATGTTAGAGAGAGAGACTGTGTATGCCTAGGGTCTGTGTCTATTAGGGATTTTATATTTCCATTTACATGATATTGCATACAAAGACGCACATTCAATGAGTTGTGGGACCACTCTTCTGATGGTTTGGGAATGGGAGAGGATTGTTGTTTTTCCTCCTTTGGTTACTATAGAGCAATGGGCGGGATCTCCATATGTTTTCCAGTATATGGGAAACATTACTCAGAGCCATGTGGGAGATACTAGATACTGGAGACATGCACTTGATATCTTAGATCAGTTCACTTGGAGACCATACTTGGAATGTGAGCACTGGTCTGATGAGGATAGACATTTTCCATATTGTAGATAGACACAATACCTGATTGGGAGGACTGTTTCTAGCATGCACATCATAGAGAGACACTTGCTAGAGTGAGTTTTGAGATAGTTCGGAGAGGTTCATGATGACCCTCAAGGTAGAGCAGAGTTTGCTCGATCATCTAGAGAGGTTCCACATTGGGGGCCTATGATTCCAATAGCTACTACAGAGGTAGAGATACAAGCTTTACAGCCATTATAGTGGGGATGGAGAGACAGAGCAGTAGATCCAGAGATGATAGTTGCATATGACGCATGGTGGGCAGACCATCGTCTGATTCCTTACATAGATCCGGATTAGCTGACACTAGTTGAGAGATGAGGCATAGGGCTGAGAGGATGACAGAGAGGTAGAGGTGGTAGAGTTGGAGGGAGGGGTGGTGGGGATGATGGCAAAGGAGGGGGTGGTGACAGAGGCGGTAGACGAGGACAAAGAGGGTGAAGAGGGGGTCGGGTAGGTGGAATTTCACCTATCTGAGAGGCAGTGGTAGAGGATGTACCGATGTTGGACATCAGAGGTGGAGCCAATGCACAGGTCAGGGATGAGCATGCTGTAGAGGTAGATATTTGTAGAGAGGATGTCGCAGAGGATGAAGATATGGATATGGATATAGATCCTCTTGAGATTTTGGTAGGGTATGGGGAGGACAATGTTGAGGAGCAGTCACCTATGGAGGAGAAGGAGAGATCTTAGAGATCGGATTGTGGAGGGGAGACGGGAGGATGATGCTCCTAGGGATGGTGATAGGGAGGCTTTGGAGGAGAGACTGAGGCTGATGACAGCAGATTTTGATGCCATGAGGATAGAGAGAGACAGTGTCTGTGCAGAGTTGGATGCCATGCGGATAGAGAGAGACAGTGCATTCACGGAGAGAGACAGTGCCCATGTAGAGAGAGATAGTGCTCGTACGGAGAGAGACAGTGCACTCATGGAGAGGGATCAAGCCATAGCTCGACGATAGGAGATAGAGCAATAGTTTACAGAGGTTAGACACCTTTGTAGTGGCACTTCATCTAATGGTATGGTACATGAGCTAGTCAGATCAGTAGAGAGAGCTACTTATTATAGGGATTTATATGAGGCAGTGGTGCTAGTAGAGAGACGAGCTCCTATATTTTCAGAGGTTCGCAGCCAGAGATCACAGAGCAGGAGTCAGACAAGGACACAAAGTACAGAGGGTGTGGTAGGACCATTGAGGACAAGTCCGTATGAGAGGCTGTCCACCTCACAGAGAGCACCTTCGAGGATTTTTCCACCACCTTCACCACGTGATAGTAGTGATAGTGGGACATGTTGACACTTGTTATATATGTAGACATTGTATTTTGATTAGAGAGCCTGCGAGCTCATTTTTATTTATGGATACACTCTAACATTGTACTATGATAAATTATTTTGAGTGATATATATATGATTTTTGGTGGCTTCTATATGATATGCAGTTCTATTTTATTGATGATGCATTATTTCTATATGATTATGTTTCCTAGATGATGTATGTACATGTGTTATGAATGGATATTTCTACATGTTATGAGTTATTCAGTTTATGATGTTTATGATGATTCTATATGATGATGGATGTAATATGCTATATGATGTTTTTTTATATGTGATGGTGAAATGTACATGCAATGTTTACATTATGTATCTTATGATGATGAAATGCCTATTATGCAATGAAGATGTTAATGCAATGTAGCTATATGAAATGCTCACAATATGTAGATGATCTAATTTTTTTGTTGTGTCATAGGACTCTATCATTATGTCAGAAAAGAGAATTGTTAGCACAAATAATTTTAGAATGTTAGTAAGAAAAAATTAAGGTGGTTGATTGAGAATAAACATGTGATCTTCAATATTTTTCCATATATGCTAAGCTTTCTTTTTTATCATCATTGGGTGGGACATGATACAAATGGATAGTACACACCATGATATGAGATAGACCATAGTGTACAAAGTCATCCATCTACGAAAAACAAACAGTTGTAGATAAGGAGTGTCTTAACTCATACTAAGGACAAAGTTGCCCCAGTCATTTTGTCTTGACAAACCACATACAACAAACAAATAAAAGATGGGTCATGAGACATCATTGCTCCTCTAAATCCTTGATAGGACATCCTTGAGGAAACTAGTAACATGACTCAAAAAACCAAAGTTAAAAAGACAGTTGACAGACAACAACCAAAGAAAAAGAGTCCTGATACATCCTTGCTTCTCTAAATCCTTCAAGGGACATCCTTGAGAAAGCTAGTAACTGGACTAATTCACAAATCAATAAAAAGATAAGACAAAATAAGATATAAATTCATAAAGCCAAATAAATTATTCACCAAAATTTGATCTTGTAGGATTGTTTGCTGTTTGACATAGCTTAATGTGAGAGATGACACATACCGCATAAGATGTTGAGTCTGGTTTCAACTTGGTGACTATCTGTATAAGGCATGACAAAGCTTGGTTTTAGAAGAGACACGTGTCATATAAGATGTTGGATCCTGATGACATTGATGTGACAAGCAACATGAGGCTATGACAATTTGACGATGTCTATTGACAAGAAAGACATATCTTGCTTAAGAGGTAAGTTAATCATTCTGACAATGTGTATGATATTGACTTGCTGACTTTTGAGATTTTTTTCCTTGTTGATGCATGACTTGCTTTGTTTTTTTGACTGATTAAAAGTGTGTGTGTGGATAGTGTATGACATAAGATGATACCCTAAAGGACTGACCTAGTGTGGTCTCAGGGTCTCATCGATTGATTAGCCTTGCCTACGTTGCACATGTAGAGACCTTGTAGTTCGACACGACCAATGACTTTGAATGCACAAAGAGTCATGATTTTGATGTGTGTGATACATGAAAAACCTAATGCCTCAGGGGCACATCGATTGATGGCCTTTCCTATGTCCCAGTTCTAGAGGCAACGTAGTTCGACTATGTCTACGACTGACTTAACATGAATGACTTGACTCTGTTTTTGGTATTTTCTGACATGTTTTGATTTTTTGGATTTTTGAAGTTTTCTAATGTTTTTGGGATTTCTTAGGACATTTTCGATGGTGTAATGTTATGTACAAGGTCTTCATGGCACATAACAAGGATTTTCCCCCAGTCGGGAATAAGACTTGCAAGATGGAGTGGGGAATATAATGGAATGGACTCTGATGTCAATCATTCCAAGCAATGGATAAAACAACCATTTATTATGAGTGATGGTGAAAAAGTCTGATTGGAATGATGGTAGACGAAAGAGTGAGTTTGACTACACATGGCACCTATTTTCTAGGTTTTCACCATGGTACTTATCCATAGTGCCACCGAAGCGGTTTTCACTATTAGACAAATTATTTCTCTTTACTATTTTGACCAATTTTTTTTTTGGTTTTGGTGTTACAAAGATGCCTATTTGCTAGGTTTTCATCAAGGTAACCATTTTTTTTTTTTTTTGTATTTTCTAGATTAAGACACAGATTTTCAGAAGCTACACATAGAACCTCTTCAGGTGAAGGTTGTTGATGGGTGACAAAAGTGGCTCTCCTTCAGGAGTAGAGAGTTGGTACGCTCCTGATCCAAAAGCTTATGTGACTATATAGGGCCCCAACCAGTTAGGTTAAAACTTACTTGGCTTTTCTCATTCAGCTTGATTCTTAGGATTCTCCATTAAAACCAGGTCGCCAATGTCAAAGTGTCTATTTAGAACTTTCCTATTATAGCTACGACGAAGATGATTCTGATATGCTTGCAAATGGTCTAGTGCTTTCTGTATTTGTTCACCCAATAATTCTAGCTCTTGTAACCTAGATACATGGTACTCTTCATCTTCAATGTGACCCTTCAAGGATACCCTAAGGCAAGGTATTTCAACCTCAATAGGTAAGATAGCTTCAGATCTGCATACTAGGGAATATGGAGTGGCACCAGTGGGAGTACGGATGCTTGTGTGGTAAGCCCATAAGGCAAGATTAAGTTGTAGGTGCCAGTCATGACCAGCGTCATTGACAGTCTCTTTTAGGATTCTAACAATGGTTTTATTAGATGCCTCAACTTGGCCATTACCTTATGGGTAATACAGGGTGGAAAAATGATGTTTGATATGGAACTCTTCACATAAATGGCATACTTCTTGGTTTTTTGAATGGGTGGCCATTGTCTATGATTATGGATTGGGGTACACCATACCGAAAAATGATATAGTTTAGGATAAACCTGGATTTTTGTGTGTCGGTGATGTAGCTCATGGGAATAGCTTCAATCCATTTTGTGAAGTATTCGGTGGCTATTATGATTAATTTATGGCCGTTGGATGATTGAGGGTGTATCTTACCTATGAGGTCGAGTCCCCATTGGGAAAAAGGGCATCGTGATGTGATCGAATGAAGCTCCTATGCTGGTGCTCTTATCAAATCTTCGTGTATCTGACACTATCTACATTTCTTTACAAAGATGTATGAGTCTTTCTCCATTGTAGGCCAATAATAACCTAGTCTCATAATCTTATGGGCTAAAGTAGGACCACTCAAATGGGATCCGCATATATCCTCATGCACCACTCACAAAGTTGTTTGTGCTTCTTTAGCATCAAGACATCTCATTAGGGTGTTATCTAAGGTACGTCTATACAGGGTATCTTCGATGATGGTGTATTTAGCTGACTTATGAATAAAAGTTATGTGTTGGTTATTGGACAAGTCTAGAGGTAAGGTTTGGTCAGTAAGGTAGTCGAATACATCTTTATACCAAGGGGAAGTAGGACCAAAAATTGTACACACCATCACAATATAGGGGACATCATAGGTAGGGACCAACAACTGTTCAACCAGAAACTCAAACTTAGGCACATTACTCAAAATACCCAATAAGGAACCCACGGTTGCCATAGCATTTGCAGCCTTGTTCTGAATACATGGTATTTGTTGAAAGGTAATATCATTGAATTAGTGCTTGAAACTATCATCCATGCACTTTTAGGGGGCTAATTTCTCATCCTTAGTCTCATAATCATCATTTACTTGTTGGATTACTAGCTGAGAATTGCCAAAAACATGTAGACTCTTAATCTTCCACTGTGCTGCCATTCTTAGTCCTATCACTAAGGCTTCATACTCTGCTATGTTTTTGGTGCAAGGGAAAGAAATCCTAAATGATTTAGGAATAGTATCGCCTCGAGGTGTAACAAATAGGATACCTGCCCCTGAACCACGATTTGTATGTGACCTGTCAAAGTATAATTTCCATTTTGTTTGTTGAAAAGAAATTCATCAAGAAAATCTGCCACTAAAGGATGGTATGCCTTCATAGGTGCATCCGCTAACTGATCTACAATCACCTATCCTTTTATAGCTTCCTCTTGACATATTGGATGTCATACTCGCTAAGTATCATAACCCATTTAGCCAATCGGCCTATTAATGTTGCTTTACTTAGGAGGTACTTGAGGGGATCAATCTTTGCAACATTGTTTGACAATTTATCATGTAGTGCCAAAGTTTCTAAGTAGGAAAGACTACCGCTAGACAAGCATGTTCTATGTTGCTGTAATTCAATTCATATCCTACCAAGGTATGACTGATGTAGTAGACTGCTCTTTCATAACCTTGATCATCGTTTTGTGCAAGAAGAGCTCCTAATGTTGACTGAGTTGCTGAAATGTACAGTATCAATGGTTTTCCATCTGTAGGTGGCATTAAGATAGGTGGAGTGAGCAAATAATCCTTGATTTGTTGGAAGGCTTCTTGAAATTTAGGTTTCCACACAAATGGTACTCCTTTCTTGAGTAGATGTTGAAATGGGTGTATTTTGTCTGCCAATTATACTGTGAAACACCTGGTAGACTGTAATCTTCCTTGTTGTGTTCTTAGTTGACCAATGCTGACTAGAGGAAGCATTTCTATGATAGCTCTTACCTTCTCTGGATCTACTTCAATGCCTCTTCTAGAAATGAAATACCCTAGAAGTTTCCCTAATTTCACTCCAAAGACACATTTCTTCGGATTTAGTCTGATGTTGTAATTCTTTAGCCTCTGGAATATCTTGTCTAGAACCTTCAAATGTTCTGCCCTTGTTTCTAATTTAGCTATAATGTCATCTACATAATTTTCTAGGAGAGTATGTATAAATTCATGGAAAATCATAGTCATTTCCCATTGATAAGTAGCTATTGCATTCTTAAGGCCAAAAGGCATAACATTCCAACAATATGTACCCCATGGACACGTGGAAGTTGTCTTGTGTTGGTCTTCAGCTGTGATTTTGATTTGGTTATATCCAAAGAAACCATCCATGAGGGATAGCATCTCATATCCTACTATAAGATCTATTATCATGTCTATGTTTTATCAAAGGGAAGTCATCCTTAGGACATGCCTTGTTGATGTCACTAAATTTTGTGCAAATACGAATGCCCCCAATTGGTTTAGTCACTAGCACAAGATTTGATATCCAGTCTGCATAATCTATGGTCCTTATGAATCATACATCCAAGAGTTTATTGAGTTATGCCTTGACCAATAGAGCAATCTATGGATACATTTTCCTTAACTTCTATTTGACTAGCTTAATACTTGGCTTTAGTGGTAGATGGTGCAATATTAGGTCTGGATCCAACCTAGACATGTCAGCATACAACCATGCAAAGTTTATCTTTCTCTTTGTGAAGAAGTCCTTAAAATCTTGTTTATGTGTCTTTGTTAAAGAAGCTGCAAAATATACCATCCAAGGATTCTCTTATGTACCTATGTTGACTTCGATAGACTCTTTTACTAGCATCGGTGACTTTTCTTGTTCAACGAGGAGAATATTTAAACCTCTATCCTTGGGTGCCTTAGAGAGGTTTTCTCCCTCATATACATCCTTTATTTTGACTGTTTCTTCATCCAAAGGCACCTTTCGGTTTTCACCTAGGGACTCATCATATTTCTTTTCATTCTCTTTTTTCTTTTTATTCTCATTTTTGCGACTAGAGGTGTAAATAGACTCCACAAAATATGCTTTGTCATCCAAGTCTATGGTAAAACCGGCTTTATGATCCCCTCTAGGTATGCCTTCTCGAAGTCCCATGAACTCAGCTAATGCTTCATCATTCTCAAATGTATCTAAGATGGGTGTACCTTATTGATCCCAGTTGATAAGTTCAAGATATATGAGGGGCATGTCATCATTGGAGTTAGCAAAGGTGGAAGTTGACAAGGTGAGTATAGAGTGATTGACATGGTCACAAAAGTTTTGGACTAACTCCTTCTTGGTCTTTTTCCTAGGGGTAGGTAAAATCTGATGTGGGACTATTGCAACGGCTAGGTTTTCAGAAGATGTTTCATCAAGTACCCAAGATGCATGATGAAGGGTTTCCCAATAATAGTGCTTAAGCCATTCTTCTTTGGACAAGGATTTCTGATGATAGGGACTAGATGACTTTGGTAAGGATTTTATCATGAGTTCAAGTTCCCCAAATATCCTATCTATATTCATGTTACTGGTAGAGGAAAGGGAATCCCATTCACAATCGCTCAAGTCAGGGGATTCATCGTAAACTGGGGGTTTATCATAAACTGGGGGAAGTGGTTCATGAGATGTCTTGATGTCTGTGTAAGCACTCACTTCCTCTTGAAATGGTGATGAAGTACTAGGAAAACCAATTCTAAGCAATTGAAACCATAGCCCTAAGTATTTCGGTCGTGGTGAGACAATGATCGGTTATGTGCTTCCATTTTGATGTAGTCCTAACCCACTATGTCCATCATAGCCTTCAATTTGCATTATCTTAAAACCTTTTCTGTATTGGTCCTTAGCTATTTGAATAGATGGTGAGGGGTATTCATTGTCTTCTCGATACAACCAGGAGGTAATATCACTTTGATCCACTTCCTCTTCACTTAACTCTCCCCATTTTGTCAATGTCATTGTAAGGGGAACATGAAATGTGACTATTGATTGTCTTCTATCTGCCATGGGTAAGCGATATGCCTTAGGTGGAATTAGTTGACTGACACAATAGAATGCCTTCATGTAATATTCCCCACAACCCTTATCTTGGATCTCGACTTTAGGAGTGGATGATGGTGGTTTGAATGAAATGGACTTGGTAAGACGTGATGGATCAATGTATAGGGATAAAGTGGATGATGATGGAGCTTCTTGATTAACGGGTACCTGTCATTGTGGAAGTTCCCTTAGGCTTGTACAGTATTGAAAAGGATCTGGATCACCATCAATTGTGATCTCAGTGCCATTATGTGAGAATTTAAGACATTGGTGATACGTGGAAGGTACGGCTTTCATTGGGTGTATCCAAGGTCTACATAGGAATAGGTTATATGGAAGGGTGAGATCCAAGACTTGGAAGCTAGTGTTCATAATTGTTGGGCCAATTCTGATAGGAAGTGTGACACCTCCCTTGGATGACCTTTCTTCATCATCGTAAGCCTTGATGACTATAATTTTAGAGGTGTCTACACATTCTTCTGATAATCCTAATGCCTTAACCAATTTTAGGGTACATAGGTTCAAACCTGCTCCTCCATCTACCAAGACTCATCTGAATTTGGTTTGATTGACTAAGACTTCAAGATGTAATGGGTCATTATGATTAGTCTTTTTGGTTGAGTAATCTTGTTGGGAAAATGTGGCATGATGTGAGTTGGTTAAATATCCTACCATTTCTTCGAAATGATTGACATCTAAGTCCGTAGGGACAGTCATGTTCTATAAGGATTTTTCGATAATGGCTCAATGCTCAAGTGACAAAGTCAAAAAAATCTAAGATGGATATATGTGCGGGGGTTTTGCTCAGTTGATCAAGGAGATTGTACTTAGACTTGGAAGATTGTGTAGGTGGCTTAGAAGAAGGTCTTGGAATAGTGATCTTTGTTCTGCGTGTGTTTATAGCACATTCTGGATGCTTCTTAATGATGATGGTATCAACATGTTCATTTGCAACTTCAAGGTTATATATGGTCTTTCCTTTTCCATAGTCATACTTGGTGCTTGTGTAATTGGCTGACGGAGAATTCTTGGTTTTCAAATTGGAGGCTTTTCCTTTCGTGTGGTCATGTAACAGGTCCATGTAGACCTTATGATCACTATTTTTGGTATTTTTCTACCCATTGACCTCTATGGTTCCATTTTCAACAAAGTCTTGTATAATATTCTTCAGTTGGTGACATTGTTGTAGGTTGTGTCCTTTTGTTCGATGATAGTCACAAAAAGCGTTATCATCCCACCATGAAGGTTTAAACTGTCCAGGACCATACTCTCTTGGTTCCA
Source organism: Sequoiadendron giganteum (assembly GCA_007115665.2). NCBI lineage: Eukaryota > Viridiplantae > Streptophyta > Pinopsida > Cupressales > Cupressaceae > Sequoiadendron > Sequoiadendron giganteum. The sequence goes on from CM021105.1 coordinate 647,757,732, forward strand.
GAGGTTTAATGAGATTATGTTTAATCAACTCTTTGAAAACTGTCTCGATTGGTTGTCCTAAAGGGGTAAATTCATGTGTAGTAAATCTCCTTTGTGGTCATTGTTGCTGTGAATTTTGGACATAATTGGCTATTTGATCTAGACTATTCATCATGTCTTGATTGGAGTTGTAACCTCTAAGTGTGATTACTGGTCCCGTATGTATATTTTCAGCATCAACAATGCCGTCATTTGTAACATTTTTGTTTCTAGGCTAGAATTTATTCCTATCATTGGGTGTGTTTTGATGTTGAACCATTGGATTTCTACCTGGTACCTTAATTTCTCCTTTGTCTATAAGGCTTTTTTCAAGGATGATGCCCTTTTGTACCAAGTCTAGGAATGAAGTACAACAGTGTACCCTTAAGTCACTTCATCATTTTGGATTGATGTTTTCAAGGAATATGGTGACCTTTTTCTTTTCTGGTATTTCAACTGGACATCTGCTAGCTAGACTTCTCCATCTCTAGAAGAAAGTGGTGAAAGTTTCACCGTCTTCTTGTGTTGTGTGACACAAGGTAGCTATGGTTATTTCATTGTCTATGTTAAAGGAAAAGTGTTTGACAAACTTCTCAGCTAATTCACCCTAGGATCGTATGCCATACAGTAATTTTGAGAACCATTCTAGTGCTATCCTGATAAGGGTTCGCAAAAAATAGTCTCATCAAGTATGTGGGGTCATACGATATGTCCATGCATGCCATTGAGAATTCTCTAATGTGTTCTAAAGGATTATTCCTCCCATTATACTTAGGAAAATTCGGTATAATGTACCCATGGGGGAAGGGTGTCATGTAAAGCACTTTGTCAAAGGCACATGGACATAGATCTTGTGCTGAGGTAGTTCATTTGCCTGACATAGACATGTTGTCCATATTTTGTTGAAGCATTAGCATTTGGTTTTGGAGAACATCTACTTGTGTCAAGGACATGTTGTTTGTGTTGTTTGGATCAGTGTAGGTCTTCTCATATGCCATGTTCTGGGATGGGTTGTGATTTGATGAGGGAATATATCCCATTAGAATGTTTTGATTTGGTATAGGAATATTCCCTGTCTAAATGTTCTGATTTGATATAGGAATCCTTCTTGTCTGAATGTTCTGATTTGGTATAGGAATCCTCATTCCAACTTTGGATCTCTTACTAGTAGTATTGGTGCCAAAGGGATTGGAGGAAGTTGCTCCCAAAATAGATTGTAAACCCTGTGTTATGTTGAAAGGGATTGTGCTTACAATTGATGATGTTTGAGTAGATATGCTAGTTGGTATTGCTGCGGTAATTTGGGGAATAGAAACACTTGACGTTGCAGTTTGCATTTGTTGAGTAGACTATCATTTCAAAGTATGAATATCAAATCCTGGTGGTAGTGTGGGACCTTCTACCAAAAACTTTGCTAAATATCATTAGGGATCATTTCCCAAACACTCATCCATAAAGGATGCAAATTCAGGATCTTGTACAACAGCGTCTAAGTCTTCAACAAAAATTTTTCCTTAGTTGTCTCTAGTGACACGTTTTTCAAGCAAAGCTTTGTGTGGTCTCTCACTCCCTGATAGTTGATTTTTGAAAGGATTGATAAACTCGTTAGGGTCTGACATTGCTTTATGTTTCTTTTGAGACCTTGTTACGACCATGAAAAGTTGCTCAAACTGAGGAAATGCAGACTATGTCTAAAACTCATATGACCTATCTCTATGTTTCTTGGATTTTCTAAATCATACGGATGCTTCTAAAGATTTCTAAAATGACGTATACTAAGATGATGTAAGGTAGGATGGACAATATGTAAAATTATTGAGTAGAATTATGACGGTAAATGATTCTAAGATGAGTATAACCTACCACCTATGGAATAAATGCATGCAATGATTTGTGTTTGACCAAGGAACCTGATTGTAGGATAAGCACAGTTGACAAGGTGAATTTTCCAAACTAGACTGTTGAGCTAAAAAAATTCACTAATAGGACCAAAGTGACTAGATTCAATGACGAGGACAAATCAGAACATGAATGTATCCAATGAAATGGAAAGTTGTTCTATTCAACTATATGTAATTTCCTAGGAAGTATCTATATGCATGCATCTTAGGATGACTTGTAACTAGGATGTATATGACAACTAACAATGCAAAGTTTTGAAAAAAAAATTTCTGATTTTTGTCCAAGGTTGATCTTTAGAAACAGAAGTGAAAATGACATTGACGTTTTAGACTCGGTTTGCAGTTTTCAAAGTTTTCTTGTTGACAGTCAAATGCGGTTCACCTAACAGTTTGGATTCTCTTTTTGACCGATGTGGTTCAACATGCACATGCGGTGATTTGACTAAAACCTCGTTTTGGATATTGAAACAGTTTGGACTTTTTGACAGATGTGGTTTTCGTTATGACAAATGTGGTTTGCAATACGCATGCGATTTTCTGACAAATGCAGTTTTTCGTATGATAGATGTGACTTACTGACTCATATGCGGCTCTAAATATGGACTTTGTATACCTAAAATTTCTGATAGACACACTACTAAATTTGACCCCGATTTCCAATGGCCATTCGTCAGAATTTCGACGATCTATTGTCAGTCGACCGACGAATCACAGAACTTAGTGCCATCACTCAATTTTTGTCTATATCCTGACAGAGGGTAAAACATCAACCTCGCGATGCAAGCTCATCAAAATAGTGACACCCTTTTCATCGATCGTGTGATGAAAACAGTGGCCGAACCATGGGTGGCATACCTTCACTGAAGCATCAGAGCAGCGACATACATTCATCGGAACCGTGATGCCCACTTCGTCGATCGCATGATGAACAATGGTTGGACCCTGGGTGGCATACCATCGCTAAAACATCAGAGCAATGACATACATTCATCGGAACCGAGATGATAGTGTCGTCGGTCTAGCGATGAATAGTACCCAGAGCACGGGTGGCATACCTTTGCTGAAGCATTGAAACAATGACATACATTCATCGAAACCAAGACAACAGTGTTGTCAGTCTAGCGATGAACAATACCCGAAGCATGGGTGGCATACCTTTGCTGAAGCATCGGAATAGGGACATACATTCCTTTGGAACCAAGACGACAATTTCGTCAGTCTAGCGATGAATAGTAACTGGAGCATGGGCAGCATACCGTCATTGAAGCATCGAAGCAGCGACATACATTCATCAGAACCGAGATGATAGTGTCATCAGTCTAGCGATGAAAATTACCCGGAGCACAGGCGAAATACCTTTGCTAAAGTGTCGGAGCAATGACATACATTCGTTAGAACTGAGATGACAATTTTATCGCTCTAGTGACAAACAACACCCAGAGCACAGGCAGTATACCTTTGCCAAACCGTCAAATTAACAACATAAGTTCGTCGAACTCACAATGAAATAGGCAAGTCATTACGACAAAAGTTCATTGGATACATTGCAGATTCGTCGGACGCTTTTTGTAGTTCGTCGCAATTTCGATGGAACAATGCAAAATTTTAAAAAAAAAACTATTCATTGAAATATAGGCATATTGGTGAAAGATCAAGACTATTACAACAATCAAAATTGCCTGAGAAGATATATCAGGAGGACAGGATTTTTTTCTCAGCAATGACGTTTCATCGGTGAGATACACATCTTGTCTCATCGACGAATCACAAGGGAAGCATATCGGCAAGACATATACCATCGGAGTAATTTCTGAATGTCTACCCGACCTGCTATGTGACGCTGATAAGATTACATTGGTAGGAATCTTGGCAACATAGTTGAAATCGAAAGAATAATCATCAGGGAGACTCACCACATCGAGGAAACTATAGAATATCCTAGCAATACATGATCTCTTGTCGATGAAGATACAAATGGATCGAAATACTTATCGGGGTGACTCTAGACAATATATAAAAGTAATAGGAGGCTCCAAAGTGCATCCATAGGGATAATGACAAGACATAAGCACAAGTCAATCAAAGAGAGAAAGTTGATGTGCCAAGACCATGAGCATTTAATAGGGGTAGTAAGAGACAAGATGGATTTTCATCAATGCTTAGATTTAAAGGATAGATTGGAAGACTTCATTATGAAAATTTAGATCACAATATGATTAACCCTGTTTGGAAAAATGCAATGACATTAGTGTCAAGAGTTAAGAGGCCATTCAAATTTGCATTTCAATAAATTATTGTATGCATTGAGTAAGTGTTTACAAGGTACAAAAAGGACAGTCATATGACTATTTAAAATATCAAACAACATGTCAGTTGTTGTGTTTAATTAGGCTTACAGAGGTAGGGATTTATCATTTTTTGCATACATCTGCAGTCCAAGCTCTAGGCCTACATTATTTGGTTACTATGTATGAGAAATGAGCAATGAATAATTATAGAATATGGAGGCTATGGATGATATTATGATGGCCAGATTTAATGTTGATCAACAATTGGAGCAAAATATAAAACCTATGATGAGTCATGAGATCAAGGGGACTATCATGGACAACAAGCACAACCTACGAACTAGATTCTAATTTTGCTAAAAAAGAAAAAATCAAAGTAGTGAATATTAAAATAAACACTAGAATCTAAATTTGTGGAAAATGAGCAATTTGGTGAGAAAAAGTACCTCCAGTGCATCTTGGATACTTAGCTAGTGTACTAAAAAATAGGATTGCAAACCCAAAATTATTCTCACTCTAGAAATTTAATAGACAAATATAGAATGTTATCCTAGATACTTAGCTCTTAGACAATCAATAAAACAATATGAGCATGATTATGAATGGTTTTACCTAGTCCCACTCTTGATCTCCATGTTTGAGATCCTTGTCTTTAAGACCCCATGAATCCACTATGATCCATTGCTACCAAAAGAGATATTAATGTGTAAACAAGGAGCCACATTTAGACAAACTGGTTGTTGATTTCTTCTAAGAAATTTAGAGACTACAAAAAGAAGATACCTGATGGGGATCATGTGGGCTTCCTAGAGAAAGCACTGCAATATGGCCTCGAGCAACAATGAAAAACTTTGGATTAGCTTCACAGTAAATCCTAACAGCATGACATTGAAAGTTGCTCAGGTACTGATCCTCTCCCCTAGATTAAATTAAGGAAAACATTATTGTAAACACAATATGTATAGAATAATATGAATGTAAAGGAAAATGGATATTAGGAAAACATAAATGTAAATAAAAGTAGTGTGAGCAAAAAATAAATCAAAATTGGTCTTGAACAAATAAAATCATACCCAATTAGCATTAAGTCATACTGACCTTGTACTCATTGCCATTGTCAATCTTGAAGGTTACTTTGATTCCTTCTGCAGAAAATTTCTGGCCACGAGGCAAGAGAAGGCGGGAAAACCAAGTGTATATTGATGAATTCCTAACAATCAAAAAGAAACAAGCAACCAGTCAACCCTATTAGAACAGAATAATCTTATGAATTGATTTTATTTGTTTTACTGGCTAATGGATAGTGGACCTAGTTCTCTAGAATTGAGATACTACTAAGATGTGTTGACTGGTGATTTTAGACTACTGATATTCTGCTTCAATCTGTATAAGTTACTTTTGTCTTAAATATATTCAAGATAACTCTACAAAAAAATTCCCTGATCTCTTAGAAATTATGCAGATTATTTTTTTAATTCTTCTCCATTTTGATATTTTCTTTCAAAAATTCATAGAAGGATATGTAATGCCATATTTGAAACTTACATATTTTAATTTTACTAGTTCTGTAATTATAGGATATGATTCCAACAATTGTGAAACGCATTGGCAATATGCTATATGAATGAAGTAAACTATGCAATTGGTAGGTGTAAATCCAAATTCCTTAACCCTTGCCAGCATCCTTCTTGCCTATTTTAAAACATGTGCTTTGGAACAGGGCATGAAAATCCATCTAAGTATAATGAAAAGGAGATTTTTGTCAGATATTATATTACAGTAAGTTGAATGAATGTAAGTAGAGATATTTTAGCATACCTGCAGATGGTACAAAATTTCATGGTTAAGTGGAAGCCTCCCATCAACAACAACATCCAAATATCTGTGTATCTATCTCAATCGAGCCTCTAAACCCTTAAGAGCTATCAAATTTTCCACTAACCTGTTATGCACAAAAGTCAAATTTTAGAGACCACTAAAATAAAAATAAAAAACAGAGCTTTGAAACCAAATCCACACACAATACAATGTTCATAGTGAAAAGTTAGCACTTTCTTTCATCTTTACATATTGGTTTGATGCTTCAAACGATGCATTTCTTATATTGAAAAGTGCATTACTTACCTTATTGAGCTTCTCTTTGTTTTGATAATAGTTTAACATTCTCTACTTAACAGGGCCAACCACGTGAAGGTGGAAGCTCATTTGGCCCCTCACCCCCCTCCCCTCCCTCACATCACTCTCAATTACCCATACCTGATCATATAACATTAATCATTCATTCATCCATTAATAACATATAACATTCATTCATTTATCCTGCATTAATAACATATAACATTCATTCATTAACATATAACATTTATTCATTAACATATTCACATTCATTCATTAACATATTTCATTTTTTCAGTTTTTACATATTATCAAAAATATGGCTATCATAATATGATTACAATCACCTTTTTTTTTGTTTCTTTTTTGTAGCTAAAAAAAGCTGAAGTGGAGTATCGTTTTCAAAATGATATATCCCCCCTTGATTTCTTCTGAGCTCTGCTCATGATATTAATGTATGCCTAGTCGTGTACTCACAACGTGGACGTGACTGCAAGGGGGGGTCTACTGCAATAGCAAATAAATGTTAAATTGATATGTTTTATTATTATTGTTACACATATTTCATTTATTAAAAGAACATTAGAGTGGTGCTCTTTACCTGATTGGGCCACATCATGTTCCTAATATTGTCTTATAGCCTCATGCTCAACATGTTGAACACCCTCTAAATCCTGATCTGGAGTTGAAACACGAAAGATTACATTAATTAATACACCAATTGCAATTAAATATGTTTAAAACAACATTAGAGTGGTCATCTTTACCTGATGGAGCCACATCATGTTCCTAATCTTGTCTAGCCTAATCATGCTCAACATGTTGATCATGCTCTACATGCTCTAAAGTTGAAACACGAAAGGTTACATTGATTAATACACCAAATGCAGCTAAAGATGTTTAATTGTATTAATCCATACTGCATTTTGTATAACACATGAATACAGCCAGTACCGAGATGCACACCATGGCCTTCATTGCCAGGTTGTGCTCCACCCTCACCAGGCTGCATTTTAATGTCATGTGCAGTATTATCATTTCTTATATGTGTAAAACAAATAGGCACATTATTATGGGGGAAATTAATATTGAATAGATTGCACAAGTATTCAATTTGAAATAAACTTGATTGAGTTTATTTACCTACATGTTGGATGTAGTGGAAGATTGTGTTTTCCCATTCGAGACACTTAGTTGTTCAGTCAGGGCTCCATAGCCTTGGTGGAAGGCAATCTCTAGGTCCTCTTCTGTGGGCACTCTGTTGAAATCACAGCCTTGCATTTTTGCATGTGATCATGAATTTTTCTTCTATGGTGTGATAAAACCAAAATTGTTTGCAATTTACTATTTGGATGCAATATTTCATTTATGTATACTTACAAATCATGCAACTATTTTCATATAACCACCAGAGCCAAGTTTGTGTTGCCCATGTTTTTCTAGTCTTGCCTTTGTTGCCTTCGATGTGTCGAGCAACCTATGAAAAATTTGAAATACGTTAGATTATGTAAAAAGAAAGAGTAATCAGTATATAATTAAATTGTTGATAGTATCACATACCTTTCTTGGCTCGGTGGTGTCTTTTCTTTCTTCTTTTCAACCTTGTCCTTTCCATCTGACACCAAGTCCTTCCACTCCCTTTTCGGAATCATGGGGGGACACTCGCACTTTCTGTTCTTCTCTAAATGTGACCTATATTGGTCCCTCACATACTTTAGATAGGTACCAGCTTTCTTAAGGACCTTGGTTTAGTTGAATGTTTTATCACCGAACAACACAACTAAACGATTAATGAGCTCATCTTTTAAATATTGATTTTGGGAATTCCACCGTGTATGTATGGTGGGCCCGAAGAGCTCGAATGTAATATCACTTAGATGTTTATAAAAAACATCAGTTCCTACAAAATGATCACGGGATCATTAGTCTATAAAGAGTGATTAATAGGTAAATTTCAATTGGATTATATATAATAATAATTAAAACATTTTAAAGTACCTGGGACGTTCTCTATCTTTATGGGAAGGAAATCCTCAGTCACCAAAAATGTGACCGAAAATGTTCCCGTACTAGTAATACGGGAAGATCCAGGAAATGTTACTAAAACATCACCAGTAATAGCGGCCTCTGTATCCATAGGTATTGACACATGTAGTGGCATGTGTTCGTTGCCAAACGGTGGACTACCGAATGCCTGCATGGTATGTGTTGCAGAAAATTCACTCGATAATATAGGCACATATGATGTGTTGTATGTGCAAGAAGATTAGGATTGACACTTGTACCATCCCCTACTTCCCGGGAAACACTTGCAGTACCTTGATCATGGCCAGTAGCATGATGAGGATGCAAATAATCCTATAAAAACAACACATATTTTAGTTCATGACATAAAAGAGTAAAAAATATAAAACCATGAATGAACTTATGTTAAAATTAAAGATCTCATGACAACTTACTTGCAATTTTTGTGCTCTCTCAGACAATATTTTAACCCTTTCTCTTATCTCATCTGTTTGAGGCACTATGAATACCAACTGAAGGATTTCTTGATTGCATTATTTTTGGGCCTTCCTCATCATATCCACAGGGTTTGTGGAAAATGTGATGTCATAATCGCATAATAGTTACTGCACCTCCATATGGATGTTCTCTTATTTTGCTGGTCCCTTTCCTTGATCAGCCGACTTTAACAATAATATTAAAAACATTATTGAAATTAACCCAATAAACTCATGAAAAAAACATAATAATAAAACATTTTGCTCGTATCTAATTTGTACAATTACAATGAGGTAAACCTGTTGGATAGAAGTGCCTAAAGATGGATCGCGATGTACGCTCTGGGTTGGGGCCTTCCTTGTATGATCAATGTCTCGCTGTGACAAAAATTAAATATAAAAAACATTACCAAAATGAAACCAATAGACTTACAAAAATAATAATAATAATAAAATAGTATATTGGAGTCATTAATTGGAGGTTGGGTAAAATGGTATATAGTATATACCACCCCCATAGTAATTTTGTTTGTATCTAAGTGATTCAAATTGTAATCGATTAGCAACTCTTCCCCTGCAGTTATTGATTTTATTGCACATACAAATACACTATTTCCCTCTCACGCCTCGTATATACAATTGGGTTGCTTATTTGTTGACCCAGGTCATGTACTATTTATAAACCCAGCAATATTCCCTGATGTTTTTGGTCACCCTTCAATGTACCTAGCCACTCCTTTATTTTGATCCTTATCTTTTAGTTGTATATAATTTGCTGATAGTGCATACTTACGCATACTTTGTGTATATCAAACCAGTTGCATCCAATCTTTGTAACTATAATAGGGTCCAACATACTGCATCAACTCAAAAACTTTGTCGTTACAGACCTTTATTCCGTCCATGCAAAATAGGCCCAAACCATGTAATGACGATGGTGTTATGCAATATATCCTCTCGTTGACACAAAGATCAGTGTTTATTGGAGGAATTTCCTTGGGTACCCATTGTTTCCGTAGATGTTTGTACCTCAAGCACACCTCGATGTTGCCTATGCTCTCATCATCATAAGAACGTGACCCCCCTTCAACAAAAAAAAATTCCATGCGTTTACAAAATTTTCTTCTAATATTTTGACCTCAAGTTGATCTCCCTCTTTTAGACCTACTACATGTCTTGCTTTCCTCTTCTCTTCCTGAATTTCCCTCGCTCGAGGAAGAAAAATCTGAAAAATACCTATTTGGTGGTACCTACACTCATAAGGATGTTGGATGAAGTTATTTCATGGTGATGTGATCCGAAGGTGACATTATGATTAATCTATCATTTCATCGCTAGAATTTGACAGGTTATAAGGTAATCAAGTCTTGATAGATTGCAAGTTATTGTTACTACCATCCAAATGTGTCCATCACAAATCAAATCTACTTAATGTTTTAACTCCCAAACTTTGTAACAAGTGTTAAATGTGACTATGGTTCACCATTTACACAACCAATGCGTTAAATGTATTCTCTAATTGTAATCAAAGGACTTTTTCTCTTCATTCAAGTAAATAAACTTGAAGGGAAACACCACCAAGCGGTTTATTGGACACCTACATGACTAAAAATAGCAAAAAATTTACATTTAATTTCCATATGTCTAAGTGGTTAATGGGGAGGGAGTGTGTACTAGGCCTGGTAAATTCATCATAAGTATATGCTTTGGCAATAAAAAATGATTAAGTCATCTTAAATCTTCCTATGTCTAATTGCTAGGAGACTTTTGGTATGTTTTAAGGTAGGATGAGTGGTCACTTCAATGTTCTAATTCTCTATGACAAGGTTTCAACATCTTCAAATAGTGAAATTTAGTGCTCATGGTCATTTGAAACAACAATATTTTGATTATGTATGATGGTATGATTTGATAACTTAAAAGAATTGGCTACCCAACAAACTTAAATTTAAAAGAAACTTTTTCAGTTTAAGGGGTTAGCACTTTCTTTCATCTTTGCATATTGGTTTGATGCTTCAAACGATGCATTTTTTTATCCCACTTCTATCATATTGTATTCCCATCCCATTGCAATTGTTGGAGGAGTTGATACCAAAATTTCATATCAGATACCACATTCTTGAAGCAATTTTTTTTGTTTTTACAATTTTTCTGAAGTTCTTTTGTGTTGTATGGAGCCATACAATCTTGAAATACTTTGAGATCATTGGTGTAGATAAATATATCTGTTCCCTTTCATTTGCATTTGTTTTGAAGTTGCCAATCACTATTTTGTGGGATTAAACAATCAAATACAGGGACTACCCTGTTGTGCCTATGTAAGGGTTTGAGGGCTAAATAGAAATGACATCCACCAATCCACCCACTGTCTTGGAACTGTAATTCAATGGATTGGTGTGCATCATGGTGGATTTGATGGAGTTTCAAATATTATTCTTTGAATTCCATTTATGTTTTGCCCTTGTCTTGGCTTGTTACATTGTTTGGGAGGAACCTAAGGTTGGGTTTTACCTTGGCTTTCATAAAAATGCTAATGTTCCATGTAAAACTTTGGGTGAGATATATTCAGCCATTACCTTTTTGGAGTGGGTATTAAAATGACTTATGTCTCATTGTTTTGTCTAGTCCGGGCCCCTTTTTATAAATTGAGTTAAATATTTTTCCTAACTTTATTATTTCCTAAGTTTAGGTTGGCCCGTGCCCTATGTTACTAATATTATCCCAAACCTAAGGGTAGGGTTAATAATCAAAAGAGCTTCTGAAACTTCAACTACACAAGCTACAAACTTGACTGTAAATGTGGCCAAATTGGCCCAAAACATAGATGAAAGAGAAGAAGCTGAGAAGAAAATTTTGATGGAGAATTATAACACCATTATTGGAGAGTATAGTAGAATGCAGCAAAGGAATGTTGAGCTACAAACTGAGGTAGACAGGTTGAAGTACAGACATGTGGGGGAGTCTTTTAGTGCTCCTAGTACCCTGGCCATACCTTCTACATCAAGATCAGTACCTCCAACTTCTCCAATTGTTTCTACTCCTAGGTCCCCCATCCAGACTCCTACTCCTAGTCCTTCATTAGAGCCAGATGAAGAGGAGGTTGAGTACTCTATAGATCCCACCAAAAACTAGATGCTTAATAATATTAGAGAGCTACAAGCAGCTCTAAAAGCAAGTGAGAAGGGAGTAGTTGCCAAGCAAAATGAAGTTGTAGACACAATTTTTAGGCATTTGAATTAGGGAGTTGATGGTAGATTACCACCAATTTATTCTTTATTCTTAGATTCAATAAGAAAAATTACTAGGGATCAGGAATTAGTTTTTCCTTTAGTTGAAAAGTGGATCCCTAGGGCCAATGACCTAGATGTTATGTATAAGGCCTCTAGATTCGATACAGACAAAAGGCCCCAATCATTAAGGCCTACTCAAGTTTTTGTAAAATCACTGTAAGGTTTTCAAGACTTACCTGATGATTTGAGTAGGAAGATTAAGGAACTGGTAAAGAATTTTGATGACTGGAGTGGCGCGTCTTTACCAGATTTATAGGGACTGCCCTATTTTTCCTATGTAAGGGTTTGAGGGCTAAATAGAAATGACATCCACCAATCCACCCATTGTCTTGGATCTATAACTCGATGGATTGGTGTGCATCATGGTATGATAGAGGTTCATTGCATTTAGGGGTATTTTAAAGCAAGAAACTCGGCATTGAATTGATGCCCTAGGGCTGATAGGGGCAATTTTCTTGTGAATTTGTGGTTGTTAAGTCAGGGTTTATCAATTTGATCAATATCTTGGTAGAGACATGGTGACACTGTTTCATGGTCCAATCTCTACTTCGAAACAAAAATATCTCTAACAACTCTAAGAGCTATAATGGGATGGCATTAAAGGAACCCTCATATGAAGGATCTTCTAATGAAGGACCTTTGAATTAAGGTCTTCATTTGAAGGTCCTTCATACCAAGGTTCCTTTTTTAAAGCATTTTGGAAATGAAATATTTAAAATAAAAAATACCTTCATTTGAAAGTCTTGACATGGCATCATTTTTGAATGAAGCTTCTTCATTCAAAGGTCATGACGACATCACCTTTAAATCAAGGTTCTTCATTAACTGGTATTTTGTAATTTTGAATGTGTGATAATATTTAGGGTTGAAAATAAATCCATTTGGGCCTTTTATAAATGAAAGGACATTTGATGCAATCATATGCCTTGTCAAACTTTTAACTTAATAGTAAGGGCATCATGAGTAGTTTGTTGGGACCATTCAACAATCTCTGATGCAAGGATTGAATTGTCTAGAATGTATCTACTATCAAGAAAGCCAATTTGTTTACCTCTATGACTATATCTCAAGCAATAGGTTTAATTGTGATGGCAATAATATTGACAAGGATTTTGTAATCTAGGTGTTGAGAAGCATAATTGGCCACCATCCTAGGAAAGATTCTTCATTCTCACTTTTAGGTGTTAAAATTTAACAATACGTAGATTGATGAAAGAGCCCAAAGAGCCTTTCTCCATGTTATCCAAGTACAAATAGCAGCGGTCTTCTCTTATATGGTTGGACAAGATTTCAAGAACTTAGCTAGGAATTATTCATTTAACCTAAGGTTTTCTCACAATGCCATCATTGGAAAAGTATGATCAAATTCTTCTATTATGAAGAATTGGTCTATGTACCTCTAGTAATCACTATAAAAATGTGAAAGACTAAGCTATTTTATTTTTTCTATCTTATCTTATACCATTTTATGAGAATGGGGGGGCCAATGTACGAGAAGATCTTTGGAAACTAGGCATGAAAATTGCAAGTTAAAGAGAATGGGGGTGCCAAACTTACAGTACTCATTGTCCCTTGATCATCGATTTTCCTTGAGTGCCCTCAACCTCGTCCTCGGTGCTGGTATTGACCTTGTTTTAGCTCCAAACTCTTCAACAGTGCTGGTATTGACCTTGTTTTCACTCCTCCAAACTCTTCCTCAGCGCTGGTATTGACCTTTCACTTGTCCAATTTGATGAGCTACAACCTGGTTTAGTTAGGTTTTAGAGTATGTTAATTAAATTTAAACTTATGGTGCCATTTAGAGTAGTGAATATAAAGCAAGCAAAGCCTATTATGGCGCCATTTAGAGTAGTGAATATAAAGTAAGCCAAGCCTATTATAGTCATGAGGGAAAAAAAAAACTCCTAGGATACTTTGTGAAACCATTTTCCTTGGTTAAAGGGAGGCCATAAAATATACCTTTGGATTTTTTCAATCTTCAAATATAAGGATTTGCAAGGTAACATGAGTAATGGAAATGTGTGCTACAAGAAGTTTTTAACACACATGGAATCTCCTTGCCAAAGAAAGGGGCTTCATAATTTAATATGATAATTTTTCGCAGCTCTAGAAATGATATATTTCCTTAAAGAGGAAGGAGAAACCTAAAAGGTAAAAGAGATGCTTAGGAATCTCAACACTTCCTTATGATCAACCCCCTTCTATCCATAGGAATTGAACCAATTGGGCTTGGCTAAGAATGATTTCCTATAACATTGAGTTTTATGCCACTATATATTTGACCTTAAAGCTTTCCAGAAAATATCTAGGCATTGAATATCCTAAATAATGTCACATTTGTCCTCCAAGAGAGTGAGAAAGGAGTCATTAGAAAAATTACCATTGAATAGTTGGGCTATAGAGTTACGAAAAGTAGCACCTTTAATAAGGTTCCATGAAATACTATTAGCCTAAAGATATCCAAAGACTTCCATAAAAAACACACATAAAGTAGGAGCTAAGGGGAAAACATGAAAAATTGAATGAAAAAACCCAAAATCCTCAAATTTATGTCCATTCATGGTAATACAAGTATAACCATCATAACCTTTTTTGAAAAAAAGTAAAAAAAATTGAGGAACAAATCCTAGATCACATAACTAGTCCAATTCAACACCAGAGGTAGCAAGAGATTAATGAAATTACCACAAGTTTTAAGTAGAAGTAAACTTCCATTTGCAAATTAGTAAGAAGTAGTGTCGAAAGTGGAAAATTAATCATGAAGTCATGGCTAATAAAGCATACAAAATATATTGGAAAAGTCAAGATAACTTATATCTACACACAAAAACACTCAAAATAATAATTATATCATATAGTTTATTTGGGAATATATTACAATATGGCTTTAACAAAGCCTTTCAAATATACCTTCCCATTTGAGCTACTATCTTATAAGAATATAGCTAATTATTTAATAACAAAAATAAACAAGTTAGTAAGGTGAATTTATTAATTTTAATCTTAATATTCCAACACCCTCCGTTAAGTTTTACATTCCTCACAACAAAACATGTTGATTGAAACAAACAAATATATATAGTCTAAGCTAACATCATTTTATTTTTCTTTAAGTTCTCCCTCAAGAACATCATTGGCTTGAGTTATACAAATCCACACTATGCGATCCTTTTTCTTACAATAATAACATTCATTTTTATTTTTTAATTATTATTACCTCATGAGTATAATACATTCTCATGTTGAGAATCAACCTTTAAATCTTTTCTATTGTTCTTTTTTCTTCTCCTAATAGGGCTAAAATCACATCTTCTTGTGTTTGAGAAGTTATCGAACGGCTACCTCATCTCCATCTCAGCACCAAGGGCCCACCACATTATGCATCACCAAGGAAAGACACGTGGTGCTCACCTGTGATATCGCAATCAATAAACACCTTGAATCTTTGTATCACACGAGGGCAGGAAACCGTTGATCTCCACAATCAACAATCATGTTCATTCATAGCAGTCACCAGCACTGAACATAACCGTCAAGCAACTTTTCATCAAGATTATAACATCACCATCAATTTTGAGCACATGCATCTCGCAGCTGCTTTAGTAACCTGTCATATAATGTATTAAAACTTGACATAAATATTAAAGCACTTTGATTATTCCTTCGGCACCGTCAACTAAGACACGTGGCGCTCGCCCATTATATCACAATTAGTTGAAACTTAGTGGTGAGATCATCACGGGATTGCGGTGAACGGTTAGGATCAACTGATGGATGATCGACGGTCATTAAAAAATCATTCCAACATCTAGCTCCCTCGATGACATGTCTAGGAACTAACCCATGTTGGCCCTATTACTACATTCATAGGGTTCGGGATGTTGGCTTCACCACAAAACCCCTCACTTCATAGCCAAGGTAGAACGGGACTTCCTCACTCCTAAGACTATGATGAACACCTAAGCCACTATGGGACTTGAGGTGGGAGCTACTTCTTTTTCACTCTTGGAAGGAAGAGTACTGGAACACCCTTTCCATTTGGTGTTCAGCTATGGACTCTTAGTGCAACCCGGTTGCATCCCTATGGTGCTCCTTTCCTTGAACAACCATACCTTCCTATATAAGTTATTAGTCCAAATACTAGACATCGGTAGGATGACACCGTACTCTGGCGTGAATCCCCCATTTATGACTTCTCATCACCAGTAATAACCCATAGGGACCTTCCATTGATTTGCAGACTCTTCCTAGCCTGGCTAACATCTTGATGAGTCCAAATCACCTTGTAGATTTCCCATACCCTTGTAACCTATCTTAACTCGCCATGACTTGACATGACTCAGCACTTCTTTATGCTCCATGTTGATATGCCCACGCTACCCAAGGTAACTCGGCTTCGACATTAGAACCTTAGTGTCCCAACTCGCCTTAAGATTCAAAAAAGAAAAAAGCAAAGAAAAATACGCCTCGAAAATGATAAATCTCGGCGTATATTATATAGATTATATATAAGGTATATAAGCTAGTTTTAGCAGCAACATTGCAGGCAACAAACACATGTCAATATTAATTGAGATATATTATGTATTGTGATTATATTATTATTTATTAATTTTATACTATATTATAATATAATATTTAATATGTTAAGATTATATTATTATTAGATTAATAGTAATGTTATAATATTAATATAGTATATAACAATATTATATTACATTATATGAATTATAATGATATATTTGATCTATTAAGATTATCTAAAAATCTATAGATTAATAGTAATTATATTAGATTATTAATATTATTGGTATATTATTAATAATATTAATATTGTATTAGATTAATAATAATTATAATATTGTTAAATCATTAATTATATTACAAATGAACACTTCTTTCAAATTCCTCGTTCTCTGAAGCATTGGTTCTTGCATTTGTTCTTGACATAAGCAACATCCAATCGTCGAATGTGGGATTCACATCCTTAATGTTTGTTATAATTTGACAAAATATTTGTTGTTCTTTGTTTTGTCCATCTTGTTGAAAAACACAACTTAATGTAATGACCATTTTGAATTCTTCCCATAGTAGCTTTTCTCACCTTTTGCTTTCATATGGAGCCATGTCATTTATTGGAGGTAATTGTGCCAAGTCTCCAACTAAAATCATGTAGATATGCCTGAATATAAAGTATTTAATTAAATTGATAAGTATGAATTTGTATAGAAGGAACTATAATAGAATTGAATAAAAAATATTGTAATGTAAAGTTATCAAAGTTAGCAATTTCAATCCAGAACTCACCTCCAAAACTTTGGTTACTATTTTTTTGGAATGCTTGTCGAAGCTTGGAATCTATCAATATCAAAGAAACTCATTTCATCTATCAATATGTATCTGACATGTGATATTTCTTCTTGGAAAGTTGTAAGTCTTGTCCCTTCTAGTTCATTGAAATCTCTTATTGGAATTCTTAGCTTTGAATGAATGGTTGAAGCACCAATGTTGAATGTTGCAACTCTAGTAGTCGTGAATAGAAGTAGAGGAGATTGTTTGGGAGAAGAATTTTTTTCTAATGCTAGGTTATGTGCTAGGTTATATAGGGTTAGGTTATATAGTGTGTGAGCCTAGCCTCAAACACTACAATTAGGGTTAGGTTATTTGTTTTCTTTAGGGTTAGGTTTGGGATTAAGTTTATGGTTATGGTTAGAGTTTAGGGTAATCTCTAAATTTAAGTTTAAGTCGTAGTTGATTATTTTCCCACAAAAGGAAATTAGATCCATTGTTTCTCATGTTCATTATAGCCAACTATGGCTTAATCTTAAATTTCTTTTTTTGAAACCTAACATCATATCCCTAATCTAACCATAACCCTAACCCTAATCATAAGATTGACTCATACCCTGACCTTAACCCTAGCCCTGACAATAAACCTAATCCTAACCCTTACTTGGAAAGTAAACCATCATTTTCTCATTAATGTAACCCTGACCATAACTTTAACCCTAACACTATTTCTCAAAACCATAATCTTAACTATAACCCAAATCCTTTTTATCACAACCCTAAACATAAACATAACTCTAGCCCTAAACCCTAAACCATGATCTTAATTGTAACCCTAAACATAAACACAACCCTAACCCTAAACCCTAAACCATGATCCTAATTCTAATCTAACCCTAACACTGACCTTAACTTACACCCTAACCTTAACCCTAATGTTAACCCTAAACTAAAGACAAATGCTACACCCTAAACTATAATCCAAATCTTAAACCGAGCCCTAACCCTAATCATAACCTAACCCTTTTTCTTGAAACCTTAACCTTGACCCTAACCCTCACCTTTATCCTATCTTTATAACCCTAACCACAACCAAAACTCTAACCCCAACCCTAACCCTAATTACCTAACCCTAAATATTTTTTCTTTTATTAATTAGTTGCATTCACTCTAATAACCCTAAACCTATCCCTAAACCTAACCCTAGCCCTATCCCTGGCCCTAATCCTAACCCCAACTCTAAGCCAAATATAAAAACAACCCTTAATCATAACAATAACCCTAAAACTTAATTCTAAATATAACCCTAATACTATAATCCCTAATTGTAATCCTAAACCCTAACCCTAATTTCATATATAATCCCAACCATAACCAAAACTCTAAATCTAACCCTAACCATAAAACATAAACCCTAATCTAACCCTAATCCTAACATTATTTTTCCTAACCCTAACCCTAACTCTAAACCTAACACTAACCTGAACACTAAATCCAATTGGTAGATGCAAAGAAAAATTCCACAACCTTCACCAAAATCCTTATTGGTTTCCTTAATATGGGAGATTTGGAACAAGGTATAAACATCTATCAAAGCATAATATGAAGATGAATTTTTTCAAATGTTGTGGTTGTAAATGCCCTTTTAAAATTTATATAGAATGTGGAAGGATAGAAAAAGCTTGTGAACTATTTGACAAAATGTCTCAAAGAATTGTAATCTCTCAATTTATTTTAGTGTCTATTTTGTTATACCCCATGTCCCAAATCGGGTATAACACAATCGACACTAAAAAAAATTGATAGATTGTTATGAGGGCAGTAATGAGACTTTTCTTATTAGAGTGTATTCCATGAGATTACAATTATTCAAGGAATTGTGTCAAATAGTTCATGAGCTTTGTCTATCCTCCCACATTTTGCATAGATTTCAAAAGGGCATCTACAACAACAAGATTTGAGAAAATTCATCCTCATATTATGTTTTCCTTATGATTGGTTGACTCTTATACTAAATATGAGTGTTGTTTGTGTTTTGACAAGAGTAGATTAATATTTTTTTAATTTTCTCTATCAAGATCAAAATTACATGCACATAGAGTGAACCATAGTTTAGTTACAACACTTGGTCTCTTCAAAATAATCAGAGAAGATTAGGGAGAGGAAGGAATGCACACCAAAATACAAAATAGGAGTAGTTGTGGCTTTGTTAGTTTTCTTTATATACTCTACTTGTTTCCTATAGGGATAAAATAATCACTATACAAATGAAACATGGTTGATTATCTACTGAATATTGTTTTGTGTGTTTTGAAATGGAAGATATCTATGTTGGAAAACAAGGATAGAAAACTGAGAGGGGGGTGAATCAGTTGTTACAAAATTGAAACTTATTTAACCTTATTAACCTTTAATCTCAGATCTAATAATTAACAGTGAAAGCATGAATCAACAACACATCAGAAACACACATAACACCAAAAATTTTGTGTACAAACCCTGTTAGGGGAAAAACCACGGTGGAGGTTAATCCATAATTTATACCCTGTTAAAAGTATAAAAGAAATGAATAAGGAATGCACATGCATTCAAGAACACTGCCTAGAGCTCACTGCTCAAAGGGAAGGCTTGCTGCCTTACATAAGATAATCAAAATAAATCCATCTGATGAGGTTGAACTGAGAAATTAGCTTCTTCAAAAGACTGATGACAATTTCAGTTAAGCACATAAATACTTCTTCATACTTTGCTTAAACTTCTTCACACTCTGCTCTACATTCAAATGATCTAATTTTTATTCACACATATCTTGCATACACTTCGCATACATTCTCTTTAAATGAATAGAACAATCACTCTTATATATCCACTTCATGAATTTACATTAACAACTCTGTCTGACAAAAATAAATAATAGATGAATACAAATTGTCGGCCCAATTCATGAATAAATCTCAATGTGCGCCAACCTAAATCAATCACAACATAATGAAGACCTAAATCAACATCCTCGAACATGCCAAGCATTCAAAAATTAATCCACAAGGATCTACAACACGCTACCACCATCATGTCAACCAAGAACATGAAAACTTAAACATGAAAAGGAAAAATATTTGATCACGAGCACACTGATCAATGTGGACATATCACAATGATAGAGTATGACATCAAGAAACATCAATGAAAATATCAAGAGCATACACAACAATTCAATTCACCAGAATTACATTCTCTTCTTTTAGAAACACCAACTATAGCAACAAAATAACTGTAGGAACACAAAAACTCATAACTCACTCCAATCTTGATGCACAGCTCTGAAACTTCCAGAGGATATACTAGATAGGCTCAGCAACAAACCCTTTAATACACAACTTTAGAATACCAACGTAACAAAATTTCCACCACTCTGATCTCCACAACTTCATAGACTATCTGCAACATATTTATTCTAATTTTCTCAATATCCTCGACATATACAACCTTTAAGACATTAATGCTAATATTGTTGACATCAATGACAACCACAACATCCAACAATCTACATCTCTATGAAAATTGGTATATGCTAATAGTCAAATTATTATCTTATTTATAGCATTTCCTTAGCTTTTTATACTAAAAAATTCAAGCTAGAGGGTAACATGATTCTTTGAATTGGATACTACATAAAAATTTATGTGTTATAGTCATTGCTTCCATTGTTTGCATTTTCACATTAGGATGCATATTTTTTACAAGCAACACTCTTTAAATGTCTTGCCAAAATTAATATTATTAATAATTTCAAACTTTTATAAACATGTATGGAAAATAAGTAAATAAATAAGAAAGATATTGTAATAGTTTCTTCAACAAAGGATAAAAAAATCATGTGGACCGTACAAGGATTGTGGTGGGACTTAAAATTTACATGGATTGAGGCTAGGGTTTTGGGGCTTAAGGTGGGTGTTTTCTACCCATGGGGTATTAACGAGGGAGATCAATGATAATCCTTCCTCCCATATCTCGCACGATCAGATTAAAGGCCCCTGAGGGTACTGCGAGGTCTGCGAAGAGGTGACACGTGGCCTAGTTCTTCAAGCGATGGGGCTAGGTGGGACCTATTGTCCAGTTGCAACCTCTTGTTTTCTTGGGTTGTGATTGGGCATGGTTCTCCTAGGGCACTAATGTGGATTTTCAAAAAATTGTTGACTCAATCTGAGTCGTTCGACTTGCCATGTTTGATCCGCATTAACGGTTCAATTTTTTTGGGTTCCTGTTCATCCGCGTTGGGAGTTCTTGCTCTCTGCAAGTTGTTCTCATTAATGGCATGGGTTTTTTAAGTGGATCCTCGCCTGATTTTCCTATGTGCGAATAATGTTCTCCTGATAAATGCAATGATGGGTTGTATGCCATGCCTTTGCAAGCCAGGAATAATTTTTCATGGTTACATCAGCCACTAAAATGTTCAAATACTCATGCTGCATTTGAGCAATTAATATTCTCGCACCAATTAACTCTATAAATGTTTATTGTGTTATCTGGTATTATCATCATACTTTGAGTTGTCTTGTTTGTAGGTGGTCGAGTCTCTCTTGTATTTTGTAAGGTGTTCTTAGCAATGGATCATTCGGCTATGCACAGAAGTACCAGACTCAAGGTGAGAAATTTGCAGCTTGACGGGGTACAACCTATCCTTAGCAAGCCTGAGGTTGTCCATGATGCTTATAAAGGGTTGGGGAGCTCCAAGTCCCCATTGGTGCTATCTTCTGGTTTTGATGGTGATGGGTCCAAAACTGACTCAGACTACTGACACTACTTGGCATCCATGACCAAGCTATTGGGGGTCAATGAAGAGGCCCTCGCAGTTTCCCCAATAACTACGATGGCGCCGTGCCATGCTACTAGATCATGTGTTAAAGCGGATAAAAGGAAGTTGTTCTCGCTTCTTACTGAAGTGAGAACCAGGAGTTGTCACCTCTATTGGGGCCGTGTGTCTTACAAGTAGTTGCAGTTATTGGGTGTGTTACTTTTGGGTGGTGTGTTGATGTGGACGTACATGTGCTTGCCACACTCTTTTATCTTTAGCTTTGGTTGGTTACAATGGTATAACTGTTTTGATTTCTTGAACTGATTATGGTTTTTTCTAATGATGAGGAATGTGAATTTGAATTTCATTCTAAATGAAATTCAATTTTGGAATGAACAATGTAGCCTATTGCTTTGTTTCTCTCCTATCCTATAAAGGAGATTTGACGGCTCATTGTTAAGGGTTGTTGTTTTTTTGGGTCTGAAGGCTTATAATAGGTACAGTTAGTGGTAATGCAGGATTTTGAAGGTATTATGTAGGAAATCATGTTGGGTTGGGAATAGTATGAAATAAGTATACTATGCTTTTGTAATTATTGATATCAAAAGAAATCTAAAAAAATTAAGACATTTTGCTCTCCTGTGTATGGGCCATGGATTATGAATGGATTTATCAAGGGTTTGTTCATTCAGTTTCAATGGTGTAGTTGAAAGTGTAATTTTTTGTCTTGCTTTAACTTAATGAGTTAATAAATTGCTTGAACACAAATTGCATGTTTATGGTTATATGCTCAGGATTCACTAAGGAGTATTGTTTTAATATACTGACAAATCTCATGGTAGCAAAGCACTATGGTGATAAGTTTATTTTCATCTAAATTACATTTTATATGAATCCCACCCAATGGATGAGGCACTGGATAGTATTGGTAAATTCCTTTCAGGTATAGGACTGTGACTCTAAGCACAGTGATTCAATACCCGAACATTTTAACAAATATCAACTGCTATCTCTTATTGGGATATACATCTTATGATAGTTTTCAGTCTCCTTGCTTTGGGATGTCTATTATTATTCTTTGGTTTTGCCACAACCAGGGTAATGACTATCTGTTAGTGTTAGTGGGGACTGCATCTATAAGAAGAAGTGTTCTTACCAATCATGAAATATTCTTATGAACACACTTGGGTTTACCCACCTTGGTTTCACTGAGCCAAAAGTGTAGGAGATGTCAGTCTTTGACTGACTCTTATTCGTTGGCCACTAGACTTTGTAGTTCTTTATAATGGAGGTTGGCTACCTCTTAGAGAATTATTGGGAAAAAACACCAACAGATTGTAAGATATACACAAAATGGATCTACATTGAAAATTCGTTCTGAAAATTCAAGCAAATACAATTGGTAGATGCAAAACCAAATAAATGTGAAATTGTGGACTATAATGATTGTAGAATATACATAATGTATTTTTTTAAAAGGTTTTAGAAACTTTCAATCAAATGCAATTGGTAGATGCATAGACAAATTTCACAACCTTCACCAAAATCCTTGTCGATTTCCTTAATATGGGAGATTTGGAACAAGGTATGGACATCCATCAAAGCATAATATGAAGATGAATTTTCTCAAATGTTGTGGTTGTAGACTCCATTTTCAAATCTATGTAAAATGTGGGAGGATAGACAAATCTTGTGAACTATTTGAAAAAATATCTCAAAGAATTGTAATCTCATGGAATACACTCTAATTAGAAAAGTTGCATCACTACCCTCATAACAATCTCTCAATTTGTTTTAGTTTCTATTGTGTTACTCAATTTGAAACTTAATTGTGATACATTAAGTTCATTGTCAAATTGTCATTTGTGTGTCAAGTTTGTCAAAATCCAAAATGATCAATTATTAATAAAATCATGGATCATGTAATATTGGGATGGGTGACCTCCTAGGAAGGCCTAGTGCTTCATCGCTTTGAGAATCATTTAGATGCAATGAGTGCTAAGTGGACCATTCATTATCATGAGAGATGGGTTCTTGTGAAACACTACTCATGAAACATGGGTCAATGAGTTTGACTTGTAAAACTACATAATTGAATCCTGATAACAATATCAAAATTTGACACAATGTGAAAAATACTTCCTGCTTGTCAATAGATCATGTTGTCAAAATCTAGAATTTCAAATTATGAATTCTTTGTAATTACTCAATAGATCAGGTTGTCAATTGAACTTGTTGGCATTTTTTTATTGCAACCCACACGTGTTTCCTAGAAGCTCCTATGAAAATGCCACATTCAATAATAAAAGACTAGGAACAGTATGGCCAACTTAACGAGAATAGCAATAAGGCTAATTCTCCTACACTTCAAACTCTATAAAATCCAGGAGGGTATTCCCTAACATATAATCTTAACATACAACATTTAAACAATTCATTTGCACACAGGTAAGCAATAGATAGATCCCTAATTAATGTTAAAGGATGAAATCCTTCAAGAAATTGGCTATTCCTTAAAAAAGACTCATGTCCATTTAACAAATAATCACAAACTCCACATCAAGTAAATTCATAGGAAATTTTTGAGTAAAATATCCTGATGCCATAACATAAAACATACGAGAATAAAACATAATCAGAATTCCAGTGTCATATCCCAACGCATGGAGTCAAAAGAGAAAACTAAACTACAGGGTAAATTTCATTTTGAACACTTATGATCTATTATGAATTGCATTACAACCCTTATATCTATACCTGAGTTTATTACTCCTTTATGAATCCTATTTTTTATATTGCATGAATTTACTGGTTAACTGAAGCATTTAACCAATCCTTTGAACCAGAGTTG